>JABUQX010057014.1:0-41314 GCA_015478945.1 Trachelipus rathkii | reverse complement strand
TATATATATATATATATAGATATATAAATAATATATAATATAATATATATATAATATAATTATGTAGGGTTGGGATTAAAAAAACGTTCGTTTTGGGTTTTAAAAAAAAAAACACGGTTTTTTTTAAAAAGAAAAGAACAAAGGCCAAAATTTTTTTGTTTTGTTTGTTTTTTTTTAAATTAATTTTTTTTCACTATATGTCAAGTCTTTTTAGGAAATTTAGCATTAAAATACAGTAAATGCAACATGTTAAAAGAGGGATGAACTTGTCACAAGATTTTATTAACTTGTAAAGTTTTATTTGTGCTCTAGGGCAATATAGATTATACATTCACATGATCTGATTATATTATTATTGATTATTATTATTATTAATATTATTATTATATAATATTTATATATATATATATATATATATAAATATATATTATATATATTATATTATATATATATATATATATATATATATATATATATAGTTAGTATATATATATACCGTATATATATAAATTCTTCATCTACCTTTTTCTCCCCAGGACTGGTGGTAAGGTGCGTGAAGAAACATCGGAAAGAAAAGCAGGAGAGAATATGACAACAAGTCGAAAAGAAGTCCAGCCTACCCCTCCCCCTCTGTACCATTAATTAGAGGACTCGTCACAGTCAGAAAATCCAACCTAGAACTTCACGGGAACGCGACGGGCCCTCACTATGGTAAATCGTCAGTGTAAGGTTCATCCGCTTGGCCCAGGTGGGCCACCAACCATACGCCCCTACAAAACCCCGCCTTTCTCCATTATGACCGTTTATTCTCGCCTTCTTGCCAAATGCACATTTTTGTCCTTAGACATTCGTTACTGACTCAATCACTTTTTCTTCATCTCCCAGCGGTCGGTTTCCAACACACTCCCCACTATACATTCGCTTAAAAACTGACTATCATTCATCCCTTTCCACATGACTAAACCATCCCAACATACTTTATTTATTTTCTCTCATTTACCCTTCTTCACACCACACAACCTCCTTCTAATAGTTTCATTCCTCATTTTATCAATTGTCTCACACTTAACACGCCCCCTAAGATCTGTCCATCTAAACATTGAACTTTAGATCTATACTTTCTTATCCAGGACATAGTCTCACTTGACCTATTACAATAAACACAGGGGACAAACATAGCAGTCATGTAACCTAGGCACTCAAAAGACTTAGTAGTCCTAGTACATTCACCAACGGATTATGCACCAGCAACCTTTCCTGGCATCCAAATACCTTAAATATTGAAGACTCAGCAATTGTTCTAGCTGCTCACCATCTAACTAACTTACACTGAGGACTGTCCTCGCACTCACAACAGTAACCTTACTCTTATATACGTTACTTTCAAACCCTTCCTGCTTACACACCGTGCCAAACTCGTCTACAATTCTCTCAAAACTTTTCAATTCGCCACCACAAAACCAAATCACCGCAGTTATTAATAGGTTAGGCACCTCACTATCTCCATTTCTCCACTCATTCTAACACCATTTGCTGTCACGCCCACCTTCAATTCTTTTCATAACCCCATCCAACTTCAAACTTAACAAGGAAGACATACACAAACCCTCCTCACTCCGCTATTAATACTAAAACATCACTTTGACACATTATTCTTACACACGCTCTATCGTCTATAACATTTCTTTTATTCCATTCAGAAGCCTACCACCAACATATATAACTTAACACCTGCCTATAGAGCTTCCCTATTAAGCCTATCAATACCCCTGTTGCAAATCAATAAAATTAAATACAATTTATTCTCTTCTCCCTCATTTTCTCTATCATTTGCCTCAATGTAAAGATCTGATCCACAAATCCTCTACTACTCCTAACGACCTTGCTCTTCACAATCAGTCCTTCATCACTCGCGCACTCTTCGACCAAAATACCAAACTATTTCTTCCTATAACACTAATAAACTAAATTCCCTAAATTTCTACAGTCCCTTATCCTTTACTTATATAGGGTACCCTTACTGCTCTCCTCTCATCCCTCGGAACTATACCCTCCTAAAACACTTTGTTACACAACTTCCAAATCCAGTCAATCAGAAACTTGCCTCCGTTCTTGATCATTTCACCAGTAATTTCATTTATACTGCAGAATTTACATTTTTCAATTAATCCGCTCTATACCCATTTCTCTTTTTTGCTAATAACCTCATCGCCAAAATACCTATTCCTTCTTGCAACATCAAACCCACACACACAGTCAATATCACTCATCATTACTGCAATATTATACAGATTTTTCGAAGTTCTCTTTCACCACTTCCCCTCACATTCTTATTTCATCATTACAAAACACCATCGCCTATTCATTATTCTGAGAGGTTCCCTTATTCTAATTCTTAACTTTTCGCGCTTTTTTCCAGAAGAGCTTTCCTTATCCCTTGTATGTCCCCAATTCATCCTCCTTCAGAACTGTTTATTTACCTCTTCTTTTCTCTTAGGTTGCATCTTTTAGCATTCTTTTTTCCTCCTGTATATAATTTAGCATCTTTCTTTTGAAAACTTCATTTTTACTTCTTAGTACATTCAACCACGCTTTTCTTTTTTCTTTTAACCGCTTGCATTCACTCTTCATTCCACACACTCACTGTTCGCATTTCTTCTTCCTACTTTAGACACCCAATACCTTTTGCACTGCTAACAATTGCTTCCAGATTTATTTAGTTTCAGCTTGTTCCATTCAACTAGTTACTTGCGAGCTGTTCTTAACATATTATCCTTGATCTACTTTGTTCACTTAAATATCTCACTCTTAATTTTACCCTCTTCCTCTGTATCACCTTTCCTCTCCATCCAAGTCCCACTAACTTAAATTTTACTAGAACAACATAATGATCCGATAATCCATTTCTAAACACCTCACTGATTTAACATCACACATACTTCAAAATCTTCTTCTTCACCAACACAAAAGTCAATCGATACATTTCACTTCGATTACCATCTCTACCTACACAACTCTAGATACTTAATGGTACTCCTGTGTTTAAAAGAAAGTGATTACTTACACACACACCTCTCCTCCTCACAAAAGTCCATTCACCTTCTTACATCATTTTTTCTGACCCAAAACCACCTGATTATTACTATCCTGTTTTTTTAATCCATTATATAGTATATATATTTATTAATATAATATATAATATATATATAGTATATATAATATATATATATATAAGTTATATATATATATATAAATATATATATATATATATATATAATGATAATATATATAATAATATACTATATATAAAATCCTATTTAAAGTCAATATTTAGGCCTAGAAGGGGTATTGGTTAATACTGTATAAATTAAAACATCTTTAATATTTGAACAAAAACAGGTAATTTTAAAAAAAAAACAAAAAAAAACATTTTTGTTTTAAAAAAACCGGTTTTTTTGCAAAAAAAAAAATTAAAAAAAAACCGTTTTTTCACAACCCTATATATATCAAGGTGGGCACTTTCGCTCTTTAGTCCGCTAGTCCCCTAGTCCGCTGCGGACTAGCGGAGGTGCAGAGACGTCAGGAAAGATTAGCGGACTTGCACGTGCAGATCAAAAAAAGTTTCCGCACTTTTTGTTCCGCACCTTTATTGAACAATGAAAGTATTAGTTTATATTAGAATTTTATTGGTTGATAATAAAGAATTATAATTTCAATTTTAATTTTTTAAACTAATTATACTTTTAGTCTAAGACTTATTGTTTTTAATAATTAAACTTCCAAAACCAATCTCAACTCCCTAATGGTATCATATATAATAAATAAGATTTTAAAATTGATTTTGATACGACTGAATGGTATTACCTCATCTATATCTTTAATTAATTATATTATTACTATAATAACTAATCAATATCGTAAATCAATTCTGTGTAAAACCCCAAATATATATATATATATATATATATATATATAATATTATATAGATATATTATATATATATATATATATATATATATTATATATATAATATAGTATATATATATTAATCGAACTGCGGAGTAAAAAAAAAAAAAATCGACTCCCGACTCCGACTCCCAGAGTAGATATTAAAAAAAAACGACTACACGACTCCGACTCCACGACTCCGACTTTAAAACTGAACTCCGACTCCTGACTCCCAATGGAAACTTTCATACACACATTTTTTACGATTATTAATAGCATCGCTCGCTGTTGATATTTCGTTAATGCACACATAAGTACATTTTATTTTATAACAGTTTTATTTGCTATTTTAAAATATTTCCAGGCAATTAATGGATTAATAAAATTCCCATCACTGAATGGCATTCTGGTATAAAAAATAAATAAAAAAAAAGTAGCTCAACACATAGATTAAAGATATTACTCCACTATGCCATCAACCTTCTGCGCCAATATCGGTGATGCAACAGATTATTGTATTCATAAAAAAAAAAATTTCAACATAGGCTGCAAATCATATTTGTTCAAAAAACACAGACATGAGAATCGTGTTCACGATTTTTTTATCTATAAACTTTTAAATATATTTACAACCTTTCTATTTAGATTTTAACATTAATATCTTAATACTTGAAAAGTAGTTAAATACTGCTATTTAAAGTTACATTAGCAGAAATGTTAGTACTAAATTACAAATTTTAGATAGATTTATAAGTATTTAAATACTGCCCAGCTTCTGAGTATATTATAGTCTTTCTTCTTTCTTCACCTTCCTCTTTGAAGATTGTTGGTAAGGTGCTGTACAAGCACCGGAAAAGAAAAGTAGTTGGAAACAGACAAAAACCGTCGAAGAAGAAAGCCCAGCCTTACCGCCCCTCTTACATTAATTAGTGAGAGCTCGTTCACAGACAGAAAACCACCCTAGAGCTTTCATGGACCGCGACGGACCTCACTGAGGTAAATCGTAATGTAAGGGTTTCATCCCTGCGCCAGGGTGGCCACAACCATGGCCCCAACAAAACCCCGCCATTCTCTCATATCATGCACCTTTATCTCGCCCTGCCAAATCACATTTTCTCCTTCCAGACATCGTTCACCGATCACAATCACTTTCTCTCGGTTCCAGCCGGTCGCGTTCCAAAACACTCACCACGTAACATCGCTTAACAACCGGCTATTCATTCATCACTTCACATGACCAAACCATCTTCAACATCTTTCATTTATTCTCTCATTTACCTTCTTCACACCACACCACTCTCTAATACGGTCATTCCTCACTTTATTCAATTCTCTCACACCTTAGCACACCCTAAGATTGTCCATCTGAACACATTGAACTTTTAGATCGTATACTTCTTATTCCAGACCATAGTCTCACTACCATACAATACACAGGTAACAACATACCCTCATGTAAGACCCTAGCACACTCAAGGACTTAGTCCCTTTGATCACAAACGATTTAATTTCACCAGCCACTGTCCTGCCATTCACAACTTTCCTACTAACTCTGCATCATTTATAATCATAGTATATAATATAATATATATATATAGTATATTATATATAGTATCATATATATATATATATATATTATATATATATATTATATATAATATTATTATATAATATATATAGAATAATATATATATATCAGTGTTTGACCAAGTGGAAATGGATGGGGTTGAGATTCACATCTATATATATATATATAATATATGATAATATATATATATATATATATATATATATTATATTATATAATATAATTATATATATTACGGTATATATATAATATATATATAGTATATATATATATATATTATATATATATATATATACGGTTATAATATTAGATAATATATATATATATATATTATATATATATAATATATATATAAAATATATAATATATATATGGATCATAACGATAATAATATGACAGGTTCGCCACATCTGGCATTATTCTAACTTCGTATAGTAAGGCGAAAAAAAAAGTCACTGTTGCTACATGATTTGAAAATAAATTTTTAAAAATAACGAATTATTATAATTAATTGTAAATTTTATAATTTGTAGCTGAAGTCATTCTTCTCGTTTTTTTGGACTTGCAAATAACTCAATCACCAATAGTCCAAGCGAAGTGGACAAATCTCTTTCAGTTGCCAAAGGGCAACACAGGCATTTCAGTTATCTTGCTCCCATTGATTCCGAATAACGATTAATTTCTTTTTATTTCTACAAAAGCATCTTTCAGCTTCACGCAGATGCCATTGGATTAGATATTAAAATTTAAGCAACTTTAATATTTCTCAAAATCTGATCCATCCATTTTCCAGAATGTACTTCAATAAGGGCTAGATCCAATTTTTGCTCGGGCTGAGCCGCATTTTCACCCCCCCTAAAAATGGGAATAAAATTCGGAATTTTCAACCAATTGACCCTATAAAACACCAAACTGTAGTTTTTTTTGCCTCTTAAACGTTGTTTTTGGTGTTTTCTGTGACTGTAGTCATTCTTTCAGAATTTTCAATTTTTCAAATCCATGTTTTTGACATTTTTCGTATGAACTTTCAGAATTTGTTCGAAATTACTTCAACTGAAATATGCATAGATGGGTCATTACCTACAATAGTTACATAGAACTTTATTTCAATTGTTTTTGAGTTTTGTGCTCAGCGTTGTCCAATTCCAAACCCATTTTTTTTATTTTAGAGAAAATTATATAATTTTTTTGTTTTTAACTCATCCGATCAAAATCAAATTTTCAGGGCATATGTAGTCGGAAAAGATGCACATTTTACTTAGATAATTTCTTCTTTGTATGCATTAGGTTTGGATTTTTCTTGGAACAAATTAAAAAAAATAAAATTTTGTGGTTGTAATTTTTTTTTTAATTTTCTTTTGAGTATACAAAAAAAAATTATTACGAAAAGTGAAAACATTTTGTAAAGCCCTGATTTTGATGCATCGGATCAGAAAAAATATTATATCAATTATTTTTTACTTTCAATCCAAAAAAAAAATGGAGTTTGGAGAATTGGACAACGCTGAGCACAAAACTAAAAAATCGAAAATTCTATGTAATTATTGTAGGTAATTGACCCATCTATGCATATTAAGTTGAAGTCATTCGAAAAAAATTCTGGGAGTTAGGGTGTGTAAAAACAGGGATTTGAAAATTGAAAAATTTCTGAAAGAATGGCTAGTCACAGAAACATCCGAAAACAGCGTTTTAAGAGGGCAAAATGATGCTACAGTGTTGGTTATAGGGTCAAAATCTTGCTGAAAATCCGAACTATTAATGTCCCTTTATTTAGTTGGAGTGAAACATGGCGGCTCAGCCCCGACCAAAAAATTGAACCTATCCTTATAAAAGAATTCCAAGAGCTACCTTTCCGAACGTTAAAAAATCTTCTCTAGGAATATTATAACTTCAAGTTCAGATTTGTGTTTCAGATGTTAAAAATGGATAAACAGTTACAGGTCTTTTTACAATGCACTGTGGGAAATGACGGTTCTATAAAACTTTAAAGTGTTCGACGCTCGAAAAGTGGAGCGGATATAGTAATCACGTCAAACAAAAACCTTCTTCCTTGAGACAGTGGTTTTTCAAATTTTAGTTTCAGGCACCCATAGCTCATTCAAGAATTATCGCGGGCACCCATATTATATATATATATATATATAATATATATATATAATATATATATATATATATATAATATATATATATATATATATATATTATATATTATATATATATATATATATATATATAATATATATATATATATTATATATATATATATATAATATTATTATTATATATATAATATATATAATATATTATATATATAATAGGCGAGAATATTATATATATATATATATTAATATATATATATTATATTATATATTATAGATTATATATACTATTAATATATATATTATATATATATATATATTATATATATATAAAGATTAACATACCTTGAAGCTGACTGGTATTAATTATGATAAGAATTGTGTTTTCACTCACGGAATTTCTGATGTTCACTACACATCTTTTCAAATCTGGGAATTAAACTTGGAAACAGCCACCCTTATTTCCTGTTCTACATTTATTTGAATCTTACTTTTATTTTATGAGAGCTACAGCTTGAAAAATCCGGCTTCGCAACAAATATGACTGTTGCAAATGGGATTAAAACCTCAAGAGCTTTACACTTAGCGAGCGAATATCTTTTTTTTATTTGATATCCAAAGTCTGTCAACCCATACTGTCAAATGTTTTTTTTAATGTATTGTCTCAAGACAGATCAATAAGGTTCTCTTCTTCCACAGAAGTAAATTCAGGTGGAGCTTTGGATCTGAATGGGTTTTGTATCCATGAAAACTTATCAATCTTACTTACATCTTCATGAAAATATTTTTCAAAATGCTCGGTAAGATTTAAAAGATGCTCTTCAAAAACAGATTTTATGCTGTCAGAAAGTTCGATTTCACTTGCAAACTGCTGCAAGCAGGGAAACAGTCTTGTCAGATCTTTTATTTTTCTTTTCCACAGCTCTAATTTTTTTATGAAAGACAAAAAAATTTCGGCCACCTTCAGAATAGGCATTTTCATACCCTGTAGAGAGAGATTCAGCGTATTTAACTTTTTAAAGATATCGCACAAGTATGCAAAATTCACCATAAAACCCTCATTTATGAACAGTTCTGCATGTTGATGTTTCTCTTCTTCAAGAAAAAGATATTTTTCTTCGCGTAAATTAAATGTGCGTTACAGTACATTGCCTCGCGAGAGCCATCGCGATGGGCAATAATATAATAAAGTCGTGTACTCTGATCCCATATCCTCACACAATTTTTGGAAAACCTAGCTTTCATTGGTCGAGTTTTAATAAAATTTACGACATTTACTACGTACTCTAAAGCCATATTGAGTGGATTGAGTTCTTTGATGCGAGAGCTTCTTTGTGAATGATACAATGTGTCCACAATGAAAGTGGGGCTTCTTTACGAATAAGAGCTTGTAACCCACTGTAACGACCAGACATTGAACGGCCACCATCTGTACAAATACCAATGCAGTTTGTCCATTTCAATTTATTATCATTCATAAATGAATCTAGGATCTCAAACAAGTCTTGAGCTTTTGTACTTGCATTATTAATACTTTTACACAGAAGAAGATCTTCTATATTCTATAATATCAATACCATCTAATTGCAGCCCAAATTCATTTTCTTTTATTTTTTCAATTAATTGATCATTGAGATCTTCCGCCATATGTTAGATTCTTCGACTAATAGTGTTGTCAGACAAAGAAACCTTTGAAAGTGCTTTTCCCGCCGACTCACCAATCATAATGTTCACTAAATCAACTGCAGCAGGTAGAATTAGCTCCTCTGCGATGGTGTGCGGTTTTTTACATTGCGCGATTCTATATGCAACCTTATATGACGCCAGCAAAGCATTACTTGAAGTTGATACCTGCCGAAAAAAAAGTACCTTTTTGGTGTTTTAATTCTTTCGCCTTCCTATCAAAAAAAAACCTTGAGGTTTACCAATCATATCACGATGATTGGTTTCTATGTGCCTTTTGAGCTTACTTGGATTCATGCACTCAGTCTCTGTTCGCCCCTAACATCAATGGCTATAAAGCCAAAATTCAAATAAGCTTAATCATATTTACGGTATTACAGTTTTCTCAATTCACCACTTTTGTCCCTCCCACTATCTCTTCATTTTCACTACGACGCTTATGATCCATTTTTCGTTAGAGCGGCAGAGCACCCCGCAAATTTGAAAAACATTGAAAAACCATGCCTGTAGACCAAGATATTTTATGTCACACCACTTCATGCATCAGCAGCTTTTTCTAAATCGTAGTAATTGGAAGCATTCAACGATCTCTTCACCTCAACAAACATCATACTTTCCACTCAATTACTTCATTATGCATGATTACTGTTTTTAATCTTTCCTAATTTCTAATTGTATTCCCCTCACAACTTGTTTCTTAAGAATATGTCTGCATTTATTGAGAAATTTTATTATATAAAGAAAACTATCTTACTGTGTGGCATTATATGGCGATAAAGAGTGAGCCAAAATACAAAGTAGATCAGTCATATTCTTGTGAAGAATCTCCCTGCCTGAATCTCTTGTTCTTCGTTGTTTGCTTCTATTTTCAATATATTTCAAAGCACTCTAACAACAGCTCTCTATGTTCAAAAACCATGTTTACAGTTCAGATGTTAAAATTCATCTTGTTTTAACAGTTTTTGGAAGATGGTTCCCAATAATCTTCATCTAATTAGCAGAGCATCCTGAGAGATTGTGAAAAAAGGTCTATAATTAGTGATTATTTCTAACCGGAATCTCCAACTTCTGGAAATATATGATATATATATATATATATATTATATATATATATATAATATATATTATATATATATATATACTATATATATATAATAAATATATATATATATTATACCGTATATAATATATATATATATATATATATATATATTATATATATATATATATATATATATATATATATATAATATATATATATATATATATATATAATATATATATATTATAAATATTTATATATATATATATTATATATATATTTATATATATATATATATAATATATATATATATATATATATTATTATATATATATAATATATATATTATAATATATATATATATATATATATATATTATTAAATAATAATATAATGTACGACAAACATTACAAGGCGATTACGCTAATCGCCTTCAAAACTAGTATTTCTTACAACTCTTTCTGTATTGCTGCAGATGTATGATTTTTGAACATTGACTATAGTTGCAAGGAACTGGAGCGAAAAGATTTTGCTCGCGGTTCTTATTCTTCTTAAGAAATAAGAAATTTTTAAAAAACTATATACATACTGATACAAGTATTGTTTTTTAAATTTCTTATTATTAGACTAAATTATCGTACGTTTCTGTCTTATATTTTTTTTTTTACAAGACAATTTTTAAAATTCTTGCATTCAATTATTTATCATAATTTAAAAACATAGTTTTAATTGTTCTATATAATTTCAGAATTTACGCGTAAAGAAAGAAGAGCGGTCGCTCTATCGGCTCCATCATACACGAGTCGCCTGAATTATAATATATATATATAATATATTATATATTATATATATATTATATTACTATAATATAAATATATATAATATATATATATATATATAATATATTATATTATTATATAAATATATATATATAATTATATATATATATATATATATATAATATATATATATTATATAAGGTCCAATATACTTGCATTCATTTAAACCAAATGTTTATTTGGGCGGTAGGGATGAACTACTGGTTTTCTCAAGAAAAATATTAGCGTATTCGGACCTAAGAAGAAAAAAATATAAAAATGTTAAAATATGCTGGAAGAAAGTTTTTGATTTTAAAAATATAAGGAAAAAATTAAAAATAAACATTTAAATTGCCTACAAACAAATGTCAAATTAAAAACAAAATATTTCTTTATAAATAAAAATCAATTAAGCAAACTTTTTGTGTGAAAAGCTTATACAAAATTGTTTTGGGATCGAAAGGAGTCATTTTTTTTTTTAAATGACTCCGGAACTCTCGAACTTCCTTACCCTTGAAAACGTAAACTGTACTATAAATTGTTAATAATATGATATATTATTAATATATATATAATATATATATTATACTAATATATAAATATATATATATATATATATAGATATATATATAGATATATAAATATATAATATATATATATATATAGAATTTTACAGAGATAACACCACCACTCATCGTGCAGCGAGCCCTAATGCTAGGAGGGGGTGCTACTCAATTAACGTCCCGAGCAGGACGGAGCCAAGCCCAAGGAGAAAGACCACATTCTCCCACCATAACAGTTGCGCGAACCTGGGACCCCCTAGTTTGGCGGAAGTGCTCTAACACTGAGCTACGGGGGCTTTTTTATAAAAAATACTAAAAAAATACAAAAAAAAATATACGGTATAATACATATTACTATACATACACACATACAAACTACATTTAATAAATTATTATTATTATTATCAGTAATATTATTATTATTAATACTATCGATTTAAAAAAGCTAAACACATATTATTTCCACAACACAAACCTAACCGAGGGATATATTCTCCTAGAGTAGGCACTTAATATTAATATATTACATCATTATATACATCATACTTATCATCATTATCACCATTTACTATTCATTATCATTATCTTATCTATATTAATTTTATATTTATTATTGATTATTATTATTATTTTATTATACTTTCACACAAAAAAACACTATAATTCACTATTATTAGTCACCATTCATATACTTTTTTATCATTATCATGACTTCCTATATATCAATATCACTATATCACTACAACTTACTATCATTATTATTCACTATATATTTAAAATCCTTCATTTTTTACCAATTTATAAATATCATTTTGCCTTGTCCAAACATGCACGGAAGTAAAGGTTGACAGGTTGATGTGGTTTTGCTTTCTTGGGACACAAGATCAAGACAGCGTCGAAAACTCAAACTATATCTAGAAGTAGTTCAGGACGTTTTTATTCATCCATCATGACAGATGACCAAGTACCATCTAAAATTTCTAAAAAGAACAAATATCGAATATAACGTCGCTCCACACCCAATTAGTAATTATTTATGAATTATAAATATTACTTATTAAAATCCAAAAGTAAATTTATAAACTCGAAATTATTTTTCACGTTTTCATTCTTAAAAAATTTGAATTCCTTGAACTAACAGTTCTAGCATTCCAATCTCTCAAAAGTGACAGCAACACTCTCCGGCAAATGCACCAGGGGAAGATGTAGATACAGATCCCATAAAGGAGCTCTGCTGACCCTTCAATTTTCTTGTCCATTCCCTTCCAATCTCTTCTCTTTCCTTCTCTTTCCAATCCATCTTGCTTCGACGACTTCCAGATTATGAATATATATAGTACTATATATTATATATATATATAATATAATATATATATAATAATATATATATATATATATATATATATATATAGTATATATATATTATATATATATATATATAATATATATACTATATATTAGAGATAATGATTATTTTTTTTTTGTTACAGAGATAAAAAACACCACCGCTCACGGGCAAGAGCCCTAATCAAGGAGGGGTGTACTCGATTTACGTCCGAGCAGACCGGAAGCCAAGCCCAGGATGAGAATAGCCACATCTCCACCACCGCCAGTTGCGGAACCGACGTCGCTTTGTTGGCGCGAGTGCTCTAACACTGAGCTATTGGGCGCGCGTTTATATAAATAAATATGAAAATAAATAAATTCTAAAAAATTATATATACACAATATATTTACATACATAATAAACAAATTACAACACTATCACCAGTACACTAATAACTAATAATCACCAATTAAATGTAATAACACTAACACGAATTAAAAACACTATCACTTTAAACACTAATTATTAACAATATCAACTAGATTGTAGAATGATCCACAATTTCTAGCAAACCATAGGTTGCAGCATCCTCTTATGAGTCAGTAGAAACTGAAGCAGATTCGGAGAAGGCGTGTTCACGACCACACATTAACATCCCATAATCAGGTCGCATGGAATATTATCATGTATATGTCAAAATTTCAAAAGGTTCAGCATCAAACTTTTTGCACTTCACCGCAGAAATCACAGATTATTTATTTTTTAAATTTGAAGATTAATTTTAATTTCAAAAATAATATTTTTATTGTATATATAATACTATTATATATATAATATATTATATTATAAATATATATATATATAATATATATTTATATATATATATATATAATTATACTATATTATATATATATATAATAATATATATTATATATATATATATACTATATATATATATATATAATATACTATATATATAGTATATATATATATATATATATAGTACTATATATATATATATATATATATACTATATTAGGATGAACTGATACCCAGAAAAGAGCGCGATACCGATACTGGTACTTATTTTTTTTAGATGCCGATACCGATACTTTAGATTCAAGTATAAATAAATACACAAGTAATTAAGTATAGAACATTATATACTTGCTAGGCAATCAGTTTGAATTTCCCTGGACAACCAATACTTAGTCATTTATTTCATTAAGACATTAAGCAGTGCAAGATATTATTATTTATAAAATTAAAATAGTAATCTTTAAGGAATAATAAATGCAAAAATATAATATTAATAACTTTTATGTTTGTGTTTATTCTAGAAAATATTCCATTTTCCATTTTGCTAGTAAGATTTTAACAAAGTTTAGCTCTTACTAGCTTTTATGTTTTAACGATTATTACAATTACAAGAAGATTCTTTTAGCTAGCTACAATATAAAGAATAAAAATAATGAAAGAAGAAACCTCAATTAATCAGCGGAAAAGACAATAAAAAAAACTCTGAGTTATGTCAAATATTGACTAATAATTTACATACTCCTTTAAGATAAAGACAGATATCATTCAATAATTTCAATTCAAAATTCTTCAAACAAAACACAGGCCTAAAATTAAGCTCTTTACTAGTATCTGGCGGAAGCCTGTTCCTTTTTGGGGTGTTTACATCCCACCTACACTAAAATGACTCGCTCTCGGACTTATGAGGAGGACGGGGCTGATAAATATTTGCTGCGAATCACTGATAACAATGAAACATGGCCCTTTTTCATACACCACAATAAAGGATTCCCTTCTGGCTACGGCAGCGCATACTCCATGTTATTCAAAGAGCCTCACTATCTCTTCTGCACAGATTGCAAATTTGCAATTATCTTTGCTCTTGATCGAACTCTCTCCTTCAGTTCTTTCGATGAGGTTGCTTGGTGTGATTCCTTTGAAGGTGATTGAGATGTCAATGCAATTTCGGCCATGAAACTTAATCAAAGTCTAAGCGTATCCAATCCTTTCATCTTCAGAAATAGTTTATTTGCTGAAAAGTCATCAATTCGTCACTAACTCAGATGTGATTTGCAGGGTTTGCCTGTAAGGATACTTTCAACTTCTGTGAATCTTTTTTTTGTTTTGTCACGCGAGCAACCTCCTCGTTTATGCTATTTAAATGCATCCTAGAAAGTGGATTACCATCGGAGATGTCATCTTTCGTGAGTTTCAGCAAAACTTAACTGGAATTCCTTCATTAGAACTTTTATATATATCGAACTAGATTTATTAATTTATTGACAAATAAATAATATTTAAATTTTTTTTTATTTTCCTATTACATGAACTTATTCACATGGGTATTTATGCAGTTGTTGTCTGGACTGTTTGTGAAAGACCGAATCACAGCAAAAATGAAACGTTTATTTTTTGTAGACACCACTCCTCATATCTGATACCAATAATTGGTTACATTGGAATATGTAACAGTGTCGTTTTTTATAGCAAGCAGACACACTTAAAATGAGTCTTTTTGGTTCGTTCCTCCTTGTAGGCAATCTGTTAGGTGCCCTGAAAGAGACCAGCAATATTCCAGCAAGCATTTTCATTCACTCGCCCACACTGAAACGCTTTTCAAACATGGAGATGTCCTGGTGTGAAACCTTTCACTATGCTCATCACTAATTGCGGCCAAGGTTGGGGGCGGAAAGAAGAACCAGATGTGGCAGTCCTCTAAAAGTGTGAGTTTTAAAGGACATATTGCAAGCCTTATACTCATGAACTACGAAATCAATCCACATGTGACATACAAGATATTCATAGTTTTCAGCTTTCTCACTTCCAAGGAAACCTGAGCACACTAATTTGAATGCTAGCCAGGACGCTTTTCGTCCTTCTGACAGTTTCCTTCCGAACCATCTCTGAAGACTGCTTTAATTTGGTGGCTAATAAAAACCCCTTCTTTATCTTTGCCTCACTTAAATTGTGAATTTGTTCCTGAGATTCAAGAATGCAAACCTTCTTGTCAAGAGTTTTACAAATATTTTCATCAAACCTAGTTTAATAATAAAAATGAAAAAAAAAACAATTTTTATTTATATATCCCAAAATATTTGAAAAGAAATGTCATATTTTGGTTGGTTGTATTTAATTTTGTAAAAAATCATTGAAGGATGTTGAATTCCGGATTTCGGATCAAGACCTTTGTTACATGGATTCAGATTTAGATCAAGAATTTTCACCCACACACTAATTCGATCTTAATCCACAAAAGAGTGCTGTTATCCGGGCTTGCGATTCGAACATTTCACACACACGGATTCGGATTCGAATCAAAAAGTTGCCGGATTCGCCCATCATTGATATAAATATATAGATATATAGTAATATATATATAATATAATAATATATAAATATATATATATATATATATATATATATATATAAATATATATATATATATATATATATATATATATATATATATATATATCTATATTATATATAATCCTCAGATCCATACAATGGTCCCATACGTACTTTTATATTAATTAATAACAATCTCTTTTACAGGTTTTTCCGTTGCCTATTATTATTATTTAGTTAGTAGTAAATAATAGTATAGGCTATTGATAATATAAAGTAAAAAAAGGGAGTTCGAATCACAATTTAGCTTAAATGAGAGATGTTAAAATTTTTGTTTTATATTTTGAGTAAAGGAATTAAATCAAAAAGATTTTTATCAATGTTTCTGTTGGATCAAGTAAGATGATAAATGTCTATACACCTAAAAATTAGACATTACTTGCTATTATTTGTTTAAAAACGTAAGTGAGAAATTTTATGGAAGACATGCCACAAAAGGTTTGAAACATTTATAGCTTAAAAAGTGTTAAGTACTTAAAATATTTTGATTAAATATATTATTATTATTATTATTATTATTATTACAAAAAAAATTTTTGAATCTATTAATTATTATTTTATTAGACTTAATTATTTTATTTTACAATTTAAAGTTTGTAAAATAAATGATTTAAACAGATTTAAAACAAATAAAAAGAGGAAAAAAAAAAAAAAAAAAAACTCGCTTATTTTCGTAAGGCCTACTTAAGGATAAGGATTAAATCTGGAAGATCAAAACAAGGGGAATAAAAATTATGAGTGTGGAACCATGATTTGATGTAACAGGCTGTGCAGCTTTTAAAAAATAAATGCAGAACTTGCCATTAACTGTTAAGCGATTTTGCTTGGAAATAATTAGATTAGGTATGTTAGTTTTAATTGACTGAAGAATAAAATTTGGTAGAAGACTTGCGTGAGGTTCATAGAGAGAGAAAGAGAGGAACGGATCTGAAAAGACATTAAAGGTGAGGAGAGGTAAAACATAGAGACAAATACCCGAGATGAAAGGTAATAAGATGGAAAGACCCTATGAGGGTGGAGTGAAAGTGAATAAGAGTGAGAGGAAATTTTTTACTCACTCCCTTCATCTCTAGAATGAGTATTAATTGTATAAATGGAGATTGTTATTTATATGGATAAATGGTTAATTATTAGTTTTAATACTATTTTTGCTATCCATTTTAGGATCTACACATAGTCCTTCCTAAGAGACACCACCGTATTCACCATGTTGCTCCTCATGAAACCTATTTCTGCATTACCACCGGGTGGCTAAACTACCCACTGGAGAAACTGCACTTCTGGACTGGTTTGGAGACCATCATCGAGAAGTGCTTCGGGTATAAACCACGTGCGGACGACCTTAAGTGGGCACAAAAACGAACTTGAAACTTAAGTGTAACTTTATTAATTTTTTTAAACAGATGTTTTTAAAATATTTTTAATATAACTTTGATAGTATATATATATATATATATATATTATATAATATATATATATATAATATATATATATATATATATATATATATATTATATATATATATATATAATATAAATGTAATTATTAGTATATATGATAACTATATGAAGCATAATTAACTTATAATATAGAATAATTTCAATTTTTGCAATTGTATATTCGTTTTTCATAAATTTTATTTAAATTAAGTTATTCAACATAGTCGTGTAGTTAAAACAAATTTTTTTCTTGTTTTTTAGAAACACACGCTTTTAGTTCTTTTAGCGGAGAGTACCCGGTAATTTTTTTACTTAGTCTTTTAAATGGGTGATGCTTGGGGTTTATTCCATCAGTAACAAGAGCATCTTAATTTCCTCGTTTACGGCTCTGAACCGAAGAAAGAATTGTTAAAATTTTATAGCTCTGATCAATTTCGAACTTAACCAAAGAGAATATATATTTTTACTTCTCAACTTGACGTTTTTTACGACAAAATTACTTAGTGTTTTTAGATTGCTATAATCTAAATGATTATTGTTACTTATTAAATGTTTTTTAAGTTCGCTAGAAAAGTTTTTACATAAATTTTTTAGCATTATCTTTTGAACAGTTCTCCGATTTGAGTTTAAAGCATCTTACGAAGTTTGTTGCGTAGTTTTCTCATACTAATGAACTACAAGTTCATGCCTTAACAACAAAGCACTGCAACTATTTCAGATGATTTGAAAGATAATAATTGGAAAAATAAATTGACATTCTGTAAGCTTCACAATTTCACAACAGGTCTAACTAGCCGACAATTGTAATATCTTATTATTTTGACTCCTCGACAAGACAAGCTAAAGGCCCATCATGTAAATCATTGTGATAGGAAGACCTCTTTAACAGTTCATATTAACCTTAATAAGAATTAGGTCTAAGGTTAAAATTAATGTCTTCAACATTAACAAATGTAGTAAATTATTATTAAATTTAATTAGAATTTAAAAATAAATTAAATTGAGTTAAATAAATAAAACTCTTCTAAGTTTATATCTTTAAATATTAATAGAAATTATTGGAATTATAGAAATTATAATTTTAACTTTAAAAAAAAAAAATTTCTGGATATTTATTCATCTACTTCCATTAAAATTACTTTCTCCATTTCCCATTATAAAATCATTTCTATTTAACTAAGTTTAATATTATATTGATTAATTAAAATAAATATTGTTAAAATAAATACTTAAATATAATATATTGAATTCTGATATTAGATATGTAATATAATTTGTGTAAAAGATCATGAAATAAAATATTGAAATATCAAATGATGTAAATGAAATTGTGTTTCGTCTTTAATATAAATTCAAAATTGGAAGAATGAATAAGGGATTAAGTGAAGCTTTACTAAAAATACTTAATGAAAAGATTTCGCGTTCGAATTAACAGACTTTTTTATTTTTCTCTTCACCTCCTCCTGATATAAAGTCATAGACATTTTAACTTTATTCTTTTCTATATTTAGACTGCCTTCCATTAAGATCTTCCAATTCTTCCTAAATGTTTTAAATTTTCTTTTTGTGTTTTTTTTAAAACACTGTTGTTTTTTCCTCCCATTTATCTTTCAAACTAATCTCGGCAACCTTTTTATAAATTGAGTTCGTCAGTATACCCCAAAAACACAGGCTGTTTATTTAGTAAATAAATTTATTGCTCTTATGAGACTTTCTTTTTTTCTCTCTTCAAATTATCAGTTGAATAATTTACTTAAAAAATTACTTTTTGTGATAGAAAAATTTTGTGCATTAAAAGAATTCATTGTATTATATTATTTAAAAGTATTAATAGAAAAATTCCAATAAAATCCTTTCTTCGTACAGTGTAGAATCTGTGGTTGAACCTTTGACTCCAAATGTTACAATGTGATAATTCTCTTTTTTTTTTTATCTCCTGCATTCTAATTTTCTTCTTTATTGAAATATATTTTTGACTTCAGTATTCCGGTTTTCTCAATTTATTTACTTAAACTTATCGTATATTTTTATATATTCCTTTTATTTAATATTTCAGAAATTTATTTACAATTTTACTCATTTCTAATTTACTTATTTCATTCCTACATAATATTTTATTCCTACTTGAGGCTTTTTGCCTTCTTTCTATATAGGAAGAAAATAAAATAGTATTCTATAATGTAAACAGATAACATATGTTATTTTTTGTTCTCAACTTTAAAGATACATTTTCTTTCTCCATTTTCACACTTTTACCCTTTTTTATCTGAAATAATTATAATATAATGTAATAATTTTAATTTGTGTTGATATTTTTTTTCTATTAGATATTAATAATTTTAATTTTTGGTGGTAATTTCTTTTTGCTCGTTTAGATTTCGTTGTTTTGGTCATACTTTTTATTTAACGAACCCTTTTTATGTTTTAAGGTTAAAAGTTTTATTTTTTATTTTATTTTAGTAGTTAAACTTTATTTTAGGTTTCACTAGTCGTTTTAATTTTTGTGGAGTGTTAAAAGAAATCTTTTTCTTAGTTTCATATGAAAAGTTTATTTTTTCTTGTAAAATTTTAAAAGTTTTTTTTTTTAAATATTCAATAGACGAATTGTTTTGTTAGATTTTCATCTATATTTAAGAAGTTTTCTCCTTATTCTTAATCACTTGACAAAATTCAATGTTTTTTTTTATTTGCAATGTTACAATGAATATGTTACAAAATCTAGTGTAATTTTTAAGATAAGTCTTCACAAATTTTGTATTGAAGTGTTACAAATCTTGTCTTTATTTTGTTTGACAAAAAGAATATGAATCGAAGCCTTATCTTTGGGTGGTAATATATTTGTCTTTATTTTCATTTATCATCATGAGCTGTTCATTGGTTCCCCAGAACTGAGGGTAGTGTACGCAAACATGCACCACAAATCCGTGGCATGCATGAACATTTCTAGGGCATAAATATGTGGTAGCGGTACCCCCAACACAGCTACCACTCTCCTTTTAATCGCCTCTTACGACACCAGGAACGTACGTTCTCCAAATTCTTTCTCTCCCACACACACAGTTTTTTTTTATTGTTTTATATATATATATATATATATATATATATATATATATATATATATATATATATATATATATATATATATATATATATATATATATATATATATATATATATATATATATATATATATATATATATATATATATATATATATATATATTCAATTTATTAATTTTACGATGTATGTATGTATGACGATAGTGAAGCGTGTGTAAGAATAAATGGTGTCAATGGTGATTGGTTTAGGATTAATAGCGGAGTGAGACAGGGTTGTGTTATGTCTCCTTGGTTATTCAATTTGTATATGGATGGGGTTATGAAAGAATTCGAGGTGGGGATGGCAGGAAATGGTGTTAGAGTGATCGAGAATGGAGATGAGTGGAGGGTTGCCCTACCTATTATATGCGGATGGTTGGTTTTTGTGCCGAATCTGAAGGGTTTGAGAGGATTGGTAGAGAGATTTGGCAGGGTGTGTAAAGGGGTTTGAAAGTAAACGTAGATAAAAGTAAGGTTATGGTTGTGAGTGAGGACAGTCCTCAGTGTGAAGTTATGTTAGATGGTGAGCAGCTGGAACAAGCGTCTGAGTTTAAATATTTAGGGTATGTGTTGGATGAGAAGGGAACGGATGATGCAGAGTGCAGTAGGAAAGTTGTGAATGGCAGGAAGGTGGCTGGTGCAATTAAATCGTTGGTGAATGTAAAGGGATTAAGTCTTGAGTGAGCTAGGGTCTTACATGAGGGTATGTTGTTACCTGTGTTATTGTATAGTAGTGAGACTATGGTCTGGAATAAGAAGTATAGATCTAAAGTTCAATGTGTTCAGATGGACAATCTTAGGGGCATGCTAGGTGTGAGAAGAATTGATAAAATGAGGAATGAACGTATTAGAGAGTTGTGTGGTGTGAAGAAAGGGGTAAATGAGAGAATAAATGAAAGTATGTTGAGATGGTTTGGTCATGTGGAAAGGATGAATGATAGTCGGTTGGTTAAGCGGATGTATAGTGGCGAGTGTGTTGGGAAACCGACCGGCTGGGAGACCGAAGAGAAAGTGGATTGAGTCGGTGAACGAATGTCTGAAGGAGAGAAATGTGAGTTTGGCAGAGGCGAGAATAAAGGTGCATGATAGGAGAGAATGGCGGGGTTTTGTATGGGGGCATGGTTGTGGCCCACCTGGGCCAAGGGATGAACCCTTACATTGACATGATTTACCATAGTGAGGGTCCGTCGCGGTCCCATGAAGCTCTAGGGTGGATTTTCTGTCTGTGACGAGTTCTCACTAATTAATGGTACAGAGGGGGCGGTAAGGCTGGGCTTTCCTTTCGACTTTTGTCATGTTCTTCTACTGCTTTTCTTTTCCGATGCATGACACGCACCTTACCCCCAGTCTTGGGGCAAAGAGGAAGATAAAGAAAGAATTAATTTTACAAATTTTAAATTTAGGTTGTTGAAATTGAAATATTCATAATTAGTTTATTTTCATAGAAGAAATAAATGAATAAATAATAATGATAATAATAATAATAATAATAATAATAATAATAATAATAATATTTAGAGGCGTGTTAGATGTGAGAAGAATTGATAAAATGAAGAATGATCGCGTTAGGGAGTTGTGTGGTGTGAAGAATGTCGTAAACTAGAGTATATTGAGATGGTTTGGTCATATGGAAAGGATGGATGATAGTCGGTTGGTTAAACAGATGGATATAAAGTGGTGAGTGTGCTAAGGATAGACCAGATGGGAGACCAAAGAAAAAGTGGATTGAGTCAATAAAGGAATGCCTGAAGGAGAGGAATGTGAGTTTGGCAGAGGCGAGAAGAAGGGTGCATAACAGGAGTGATTTGCTGGGTTTTGTGAGATTTCCCAGGGGATGAACCCCACATTGATGAGATACCACAGTGAGGGTCCGTCGCGGTATCGTGAAGCCTCAGGGTGGATTTTTCTGATTGCAACGAATTCTCGTTGGGGATGTAAAAGGGACGGTAAAAGGCTTTCTTTTCGACTTACGTCATGTTCTACTTTTCTGTTACGTTGTAAGATACGCACCTCACCCCCAATCTGGAGATACGAGGAAGATAATAATAATAATAATAATAATTAATAGTATTAATTAATAATAATAGGGATCCCCCTCAATAAAGTGCCCACCATACCGTGGTGAGAGTGTCCAAATATCCCCCTATGGATATCTGCAAAGTAGCACGTTTTACCCCTTTTAGTTTTGTTTATTCCCCACATTTTGATTTCTCCAAACTTTTCCGCTTTCATTTTATTCCTCGAGTTGCCTCCCCCTTCCGTACTGTGGTACGTACTTCCACTCTGTTATGAATGTCTACCTTCTTCCCTTATGGCCTTCCTTGTATTTGTTCCTACTTACTTCCTGGATCCATCCTAAAACCCTTCCTCCACGGATGAAGGTACAGGTTAAAAATCCGTTGTTTTCGCCTTTGACTTGGTCCCTTATTGTAGGAAACCCGAACCTTGGAGTTAACCACTGAAGAGTCTGTCCTACACTTGAGTATATATTCTCGGGCTTCGCGTGGGGTGCCATTGGTTCTTGGAAGTGGTCTGTCGCTTAGTTCCGGGGGGCTCTTCCGAGGCCACATTCGCAACCCAATCTTTTGGGGGAAGATGCATTGGGCTCTGGACTTGGACTTTTTGGACTTTGATACTCTTACGATGTACTTCCTATTCTCTTTCCCCTGCAGTTATATAGTTGTTTTTCTTTTTCTTATGGTGTAGTAGTTTGAAGAAGAATTCTTTTTATGAATACAAAACAAAATAAAGTAAAGCTCTTAAATAAAGACGAGTAACATCTACTGTCGGGGCCCCCTCCCAACCCCTCCCTGGATGCTTCTAGCCCAGGACTGAACAAGAATTTTGATGTCCTTGTTCACATCTATCCCTTTTCCCACTTACCTCCTTTGCCTGGCATCTCGTCTCTATTCCCAACGACTCCAGTGCAGAAAACCAAACTGCGTTACGCTGCTGTACTTTCATGTAATCTTCAGCTCTTCTTAGACCCTCCACCCGGCGTCCCTTGGTTTGCTGCTTATCCATTATATTTCTACCTCAGCCCACCAACATTACAACAGCTTACGTCGCTCAGCCCTCTCCTTTTAAGTGATACCCTTGAACTGTCCTTAACACAAATGATCCAGCTACCGACTTCCAGTCTCACATTCGATAGGGATTTCTCACATGCTGGCGGAACATCTTTAAGGTAGACACTCGCGACGCTAAGCTACGAAGTGTTTAACCCTTTGTCAGGCATTGGCAATTTTCTTGCCGCCTTAGTCGCCACAGGGAGATGACCTTAACGCATCTCCGAATTGGACATACCAACTTACCAAATGTAGAAGGAGGATCCCCCGATCAGTTGGTTTTGCCAATCCTGCGCCCCACTTTCCGTTCATCATATTCTGATAGATATTCATCTACATCTTCAAAAAAATGGTACTTCCCAGGAATCTGCAACATTCCCTTCGAGAATCGTCTTTCATACGTCTTGTCAGAGTCCACTTCCTTTCGAAGCCACGCCAATTTTGCCTTTTTACGTTAACTACAGTGATGTTTAAGATCTAATTTTCTAGACTGTTTGCCTTTTCGTTTTGTCTACATAGATATTTTGTCCCTGAAGTTGAATTTCCAACCCAGTTTTGCCGCATTTCAATGAGCAGTGTCAACACCTGTACAACTACTAAAAAAAAGTAAATAAATAAATAAAAATAATAATAGGGATAATTTATTTGAGAAAGGCTGAATATTTTTATTTTTTTTTTTTAAATTTAAAAAATATACACTTTTAATAAAGTGTTAACATGAAATACTAATCCACAAATAATAATAATAATTATTATTATTATTATTATTATTATTATTATTATTATTATTATTATTATTATCACAGGAGAGAATTGAAGATGGTTATAAATATTTAGTCGTAATTGAGATAAACGAATAGTTAAATATCAAAGAAAGAAAAATTTGATGATTTAGCTAAAATTTTGAAGAAAAATCTACGAGTTTTATGGAGATGTTGCAAGGATTGGGGGAAGAGGAGGAAGAAGGGTAAGAAAAGGAGCTAGGGAACCTATGAGAAAGAAAATCTACATTGTGATTACTGGTAATTGGTGATAAATAAATAAAAGGGTTAAGTTTGTCTAACTTTGCAGTCTTATATGAATGGTATAATAGTTCACTTTTATAGCACCCACTCACCAAAAAAGTCGAAAATGTTCCTTACGTAACGTATGCATAAAACACATTTTCCGATGTTTATTTTGTGTGGATTGTTGTTGGAGATCGTCTATTATACTGTTTTGTATATGACAAAAAGAGAGAGAGTGAAGGCTAAGAATGAATAATACGGGATAATAAGTAATATGGCAATGATTTAAGCAAAGGTTACGTTGTGAAACGTTTAGGCGAGGGAGGGATGTATGAGTATACTAGATCTGTATGGTTTATAAAAGATGCCAGACAACAAAAAGGAAAGGTCAACATCATTTTTAGGAACGTGAGTTCATTACTCTTTGGGAATCCAGTCTTCATATTTTGTTATAAAGCTTTTGAGAGAAAAGATGTTTCAATTTGGATTTAAGTATCAGGAACATTGTTTTCTCAAAGTGGCCTTTCAATATCTTTTTGACTAGGGTGAAATTATTATTATTATTATTATTATTATTATTATTATTATTATTATTATTATTATTATTATTATTATTATTATTATTATTATTATTTACACATTAATTTTTGGAGCCTTCCATTTTGTTTACAAAAAAAAAAAAACCCACAATCAAATTTGAATAGTCTTCCTATTTACTTTTGCCAATTTCGTCTTTATATATATATATATATATATATATATATATATATATATATATATATATATATATATATATATATATATATATATATATATATATATATATATATATATATATATATATATATATATATATATATATATATATATATATATATATATATATATATATTATATCATCAGCTGTCCATAGGTTCCCCAGAAGGGGATAGGGTCCACAAACATTTTACTAGAAATCCGAGGCATGCATGAGCATTTCTGGGGCATGAATAAGTGGTAGTGGTGCCCCAACCTAGGTACCATAATTTGAATATATATATATATATATATATATATATATATATATATATATATATATATATATATATATATATATATATATATATATATATATATATATTTAAAACTAGCTTAAAATTACATTCGCCATTTACACATCCATATCTGTGGTTCTTTTTTTTTCTTTATATCGTGTTATTATTTTAATTGCCATTGATTGCTTTTTGATAAGAGCGATAATAGTTTATCCTTCTTATAGTTTATTTTTCATTCTTTCTACCTAAATTTAATAAACAAAATTTGATTATGAATTTTTCGGGGTTTCAAAAAAGAAATTCATTTTAATTTGTAATCTTTTGGTATTTTTAATTTTGGACATTTTAAATTTTGAGTACTAATTATTTCCCATAATTTTTTTTCTTTTTAATTTGTTTTTATTTCTTCTAGATTTTTTCTTTCCATCCCTCTACCCCTTCTTCTATCTCCCCCACTCCCTCCCTCCCTCTACCCCTTCTTCTATCTCCCCCACTCCCTCCCTTGTTGATCTCCTTCTTTTACTATTTTGTTTGTCTTGCCTATGATCTCGATATTGTATCCGAGTATCAAATCTTGATTTGAAATAAAAATTATTATTATTATTATTATTATTATTATTATTATTATTATTATTAAATATAGCCTTGGCTCTGCATATCTACTATTACTAAATGTATATAGTAACGAATCGTGTTACCTTTTCATGAAGATGCTCATAGATGTAGGATTAGGATAAATATAGTATTTAGATAAAAATCGTACAATAGAGTATAGATTTTATTTGTAGAATTATTTTTTGTTATATATATATATATATATTTATAGAATATAATGGTACTTATATTTTTGTTCATGTGCAAATCGGTACGCCAGTTCTTGTGCAGATGTATGATATCACATTTATGTGAATTTAATGGAATTGTGAAGTTGGTGCTGAATAATTTTGTCCTAGTAAGTACTCAATGTGTTTTATGTTTTTACAGTTTAAAGGGAAAAAAATTATTAAAAAAAAAGTTTAATTTAAATTAGGCCTACTAAAAATTTACATTTTAAATTTTTTTTTATAAAACTTTTTAAAAAGAATGAAGCATGGGTTAAATTTTGTCACTCTAGCGTTCATTTTGCCATCATTCGTTGCATAATTGATTTTGAAGTGACTTAAAAGTTAAAAGATAATTAATTAAAAAAACACAAACCTTTTCTTAATAGGTGAATGTTTTTAGTATTTTTCAGTTGTTTTGGAAGAGATTTTTCAAAATAGGAACTTGATTAACCTTTACGGTCTTTAAATATTAAAATAATATCTGTTAGGATAGAAAATTTGTCATTTTAAATGCTGTGTAATTAGGACCATAAATCTAGCAACAAATTTAAAAAATTTTGAAATTTGAGAAAATTGAAAGTCTTTCTAAGGTATAGAAAGTTAAAATGAGAATTTAATATTTTTATTAGAATTTTAGTGTTGGAAAGTAGACATTTCAAAATATTTATGTACTTCTATAATCATGTGAGTCAATATTTGTATGACTTGAAAACTCTATATTTGATTTTTTTAGTAATGCAACAATTTCTGGTTGACCATCACAGTGTGTGAAAAACTACTAAAAACGTTTTCTGAGGGTCACCTAATTTTTTATATGATTATAAATTTTGAAAAGACTTTTTGTATTATAACAGAGCTGTTGAGGATGCCTGCAGTTAATAATCTGTGATAGAATATGTAATGTGAGTTAGCTTTTCTTATTACAGAGTAACTTTGAGGTAGAAAAATTAAAAGAAAAAGTGATTTCATAAGTTTAGTCACAAAGATACTTTATATATATATATATATATATATATATATATATATATATATATATATATATATATATATATATATATATATATATATATATATATATATATATATATATATATATATATATATCCTACCTCTTGAAAAAGGGTTAAGATACTTCAAAATAAGTTTATAGAATATTTACATGGTACCCCTTCAAAAAGGGTTTTTGATTTTACTCCCATGGTTGATACGGTGTGATTACTTCACGATTTTTTAATTTGATGTTTATTTTTTCGCTTTATTTTATCATTAGGTGAATTTCAAATTGTAATATTCAATTTTTTTTCCTTCCTGCCCTTGTAAATTTATATTATGTTATTATAAATGACTATAATCCTCATATTTAAAATAGTTTTTACAACGTGTGGTTTAAGATGTCAAAGGTATATTTTTTTTTATCTCCTGCTGAAGTTTTGGAAAATCCTTTTTCCATGTCTTCTAAGGTTAAGGGTTCTCGGATACTTAAAAACTATTGTACAACCTACAACACGCCTTGTTCTTATCAATTTCTGTTGTAAAATTTATTATCCAAACAGAGAAATTAAGACGTATCAAATTAAATTTCTTTTGGGGTCTTTATTATTAGTTGGATTTTTTTTCTATAATTTGAAACTTAATTTTGATTAAGATTGATATGATTCTTCCGACTTTTAAGATATTTTATACTAGACCAGTGATTGGATATTACTAACGTATATTTCACCATTTTCTTATATTGCAAAATTTGACGGCATTTTGATGGCAGGGCTGAAGGAATTGATTTTTATAAAAGAATCCTTGTCTATTTGTATACACAAAGCTGAGAGAAGTTGCTGTTGTGGTTTGCAAATCTCGTATCTTTTTTTCCGTCCTTCCAGTCGTCTACTATTTTCTTATTACTGATAACAGACGTTAAATTATACGGTATATTTTTCTCTGATAGTATAAAGATTGATATGTAAGGTTTGTAGGTAAAACGTGTGAGTTGCTTGTAGAAGTACCTGCGACTTGGGGAAAAACTCCAGAACGAAAAAACAAATCCATTAAAAATCAGGTTATTTTGGGATAGGTGTAGAGTTGCTTTTAAATACCCTAAAATGGTTTGTTGGATGGTAGTGATAACTACAGCCTTATTTAAATGGTTACCATATGTGAGCAGCAAAATTTACACTTACCATAAAGTTATTATTATTATTATTATCATTATTATTATTATTATTATTATTATTATTATTATTATTATTATTATTATTATTATTATTATTTGCAAATCTCTTGATAATGATGTCAGTTTACATTCTATATGGTATATGTAGCATGCCGAGTAATGGAGTTATAAGTATATATTTATCAACATTGATTTGTATCTGTGTATATGTACAATATGTTTGCATTGTCTGTAAATGTTTAGTGTTGGTTGTAATTCCACAGCATTACTGAAATTCCACTAGATCCGCAGGAGTAAATTTCAAATTTTTTATTCTCTTTTACAGGGTGTGAATAGGCAAAGTATACAACCGTATTAGGTAGTTAATATAATAGGAAGAGTATAACATTCAGTATAGGTAGGTAGGTAGTTTAGGTATTTAGTTTAAATGAACAATAGTAGAAAATATAAAGTTATATGTTAGGATAATATAAATTTACTATAAATTTTTATATAATGTTATAAAGACCCAGTTCTTAAGATATTGAATATATATATATATATATATATATATATATATATACACAGGTATATAGATATAATATATATATATATATATATATATATATATATATATATATATATATATATATATATATATATATATATATATATATATATATATATATATATATATATATATATATATATATATATATATATATATATATATATATATAAATATAATATATATATATATATATATATATATATATAAAGGAATATAGATAAATGTGATATGTCAATATATAGCTCATTTTATATGGGAACATTGTTTGACTGACTGTTTGCTTTCAATACTGTATTGTTGTGATTTTTTCTTTACATATATATATATAATATATATATATATATATATATATATATATATATATATATATATATATATATATCTTCATATATATAATATATATATATATATATATATATATATATATATATATATATATATATATATATATATATATATATATATATGAGATTTGTCTAAATTTTGTATATGATATATGTGCTGCTTTTTACATTTCATAAAATAGAGAACTTTAACTAATCTTGCTTTGAATACTAGGCCAAACTACCAAGCATTTTACTTCAATTGTAATAGTCAGCATTGGAAATGCAGCTAAAATTACTATTATTTATTTCTAATATATTAATATATAAGAAAATCCTGTCAATTATAGTTCATTGTAGCTTCGTAGTAAAACAGCAAGAATTGGTATAGCTGTTGGTAGCTAATGTGGCTATTTGTCTAGCTCTAGCTTACATATTTAGTAGAATTTACTTGAAAATTCGAGGGTAAAAACGGTTTGGCGTTTTCTCCACACTCTTTACCTCATGTTTAAAATTTTTAACACTATAATTGCTAAAATATCTTTTTAAAAAAATATAGCAGTTTGCTGTTAAAAGCTCTAACAAGCAATTTTTTGGAAAGTAATTTAGTACCAGTTTTTATAATCAGAAGCATAATAATAATAATAATAATAATAATAATAATTATAGGGAAGTAATTGGTAGTGGCCACAATTTTCGCGCATTCGGAAATGTACTTTTGAAACTTGATATGTAAGGCTATTTTTGCGTCCCACACCACCACCCCTTCTTATAAAGTAGCGTGTTTAGTATCTTAACAGGTTAATAGATTTGTTTTTAATTAACGAAATAGGTAAGAAAAATTTCGTCGATAAACTAGAAGATTGACACAACTCCAAATTTATCATTTTTGTTTTATTTGTCTAATAAACTATAGAAAAAGGCAAAGTTTGTGTAGAGAAAATTTCAAGTTGAAGGCCATATTGAATTTTATGCAAATGTCATTCCTAATTAATATTAGAATAAGGACAAACAAAAGCTCTACTGAAAATTATTTTTTTGAATTGTGTCACTCTTGTTGTACACCGACGATTATTATGTTTGTTTTAGGTTGTAGGATTTTTTTTCTTTTTAGTTAGGGAGAATCTCTTGAGAGGTTCTTAGGTTTTTATCATTATTTTCAATTTCCGAATGAAGAATATTTTTTTTTCTATAAATAGATTTTTTATAGAGGTCCCAGTCAAGTCATTTAGAATAGAAAGTGCTCCGCATTTTATAAGTTTTTAAATGAAAATTTATATATAGTTCTAAGGTGAATTAAAAGAAAAAAAAAGAAACTGCCTAAGTGATAATTTTATAGATTTTCATAAAGAATTTTTGTCAGAAAGTTTAGTGCTCAATATATATATATATATATATATATATATATATATATATATATATATATATATATATATATATATATATATATATATATATATATATATATATATATATATATATATATATAGCTAAATATATATATATATATATATATATATATATATATATATATATATATATATATATATATATATATATATATAATTAAAATGGCTTTACAATTGTGATATGGAGTCTTAATGTTTATTAATTATCATGATCATCATCTACTTTACATAATAAAAAAGAAACAACTTGAAATGTTATTTTGGTTTCATAAATTCAACGACAATTTAACATTAAATGATTGTGTTCCTTGTTGTAATTGTAGTCCTATAGTTTTTAGTTAGTTATTTCATTTATTTTAATACTCATAATTAACTTCTGTAATCAAAAATACCTTTTTTGGGACATTGGATACGCACAATATATATATATATATATATATATATATATATATATATATATATATATATATATATATATATATATATATATATATATATATATATATATATATATATATATATATATATATATATATATATTTTCCCCGCGGGTATATTGATTCTTGTTATGGTCAGAGTTTTACAACTTAAGACGTAGCAACATAGTGATAAGAACCAATATTAGATTTACCTTTGTGCGTCCCCCCCCCCCCCCCCCCCCCCCCCCCCCCCCCCCCCCGCCCCCGCCCTCGCCCCAGCACTTGTATGTGACGCTGTTACATACGAAATCTTTTAGTCTTTCTCCTATCCTCTCAATTTTCTAATTAATTGTGTCAATCTTTGAATCCTCTTCTTCCTCTACAGTTTCTATCTACCATTTTTTCCTTCCCCTTTAATGTAACATGGAACGATTTATGGAAAATACTTTGAACAATGATGCAACGATTCCTTCCACTTCACCTGGAAGGCTTCTCCTGGCACGCCTTCGACATCCCTGCTACCCAAACAGTTGAAGCATCCTCTAAATATTCCTAGTCGTTCTTATTTGTTTACTCCACATGCTGCTGCTTCCCCCCCCCCCCGAGACTGCCAGCGGACGCATCATTCCCGATGTATTACTTATTGCAGTCCACTACGTCCAAACATAATATACCATAGAACTATCATTTTCAGCGATGCCCTTGAAAAAGCTTTAGGAATTGACCCTCCCATCATGTTAAGGAGAAACATGTCCCTTCTGGTTCAAGCTACTAGTATGAATCAATGTTCCATCTTGGCATTCTTAACGCTTCTTGGAGACATCCCTCTTATTGTCACTCCAAACTAAATAAGAAAAGAAACTCATCCAAAAGCACTATTTATGCTCCCGTGCAGAAAAACGAAGACATTGCTTTCATTCTAAGCCATCTTCAGCAGAAGAGATTTTCTGTTGCAAATGTATACAGATTTCTTCCACGTCAAAACTCGCCTGACACCTCAAATCCTCGCTTGTTGCTGACCTTTAATACCCGTTTTCCACCTACAAAGGTAAAATTAACATCTACAAGCAGCAGTGTTCGTCCGTTTATTCCACGACCCAGACGTTGCTTCAAGTGCGAGCGGTTTGGTCATCTCCGAAAATACTGCGCTATTTGCGGAGAATTTCACATTCACAACTATGAGGGACCCCACACCGCATCTTCATTAAAATGCCCGTCCTACCTATTTGAACAGGACATACTAGAGTTATGTATCATGCAAAAATTAGGCAGGAGAGATGACATACACCAGTTCAAAGACAAATATCCTTCACGACAAAGGCAATCCTATGCTTCAATTGCAGCAGTTCCCCGCTTGTTAACTCATCGACACAATCCCATTCCACTAAAATCCACCTACCAACTTCAGCGGGACTCATGTAGTTAGTTGCTGCAAGCTGCCGCTGCATCGACTAATTACCGATTACTCGAATAGTTCGAAAGCAACCGACGATCCAATCTCCCGCGAGTAGTAGTTTTCTACTGACCAGCAGCAAGCCTAAGTCTGCTAACCCACCAACCAGCTCTGAGAGAATTCCCCGCCGAAAGCCCGTGTTCCCTACCCTCCCGAAGAGTTTGCCAAACCCACATAAGAGGCCTGGGTCTTAGTCCCCTAATCTGTCTCCCGCCATAGTTCCTACTCCTGAAATGGATGTTTGTGAGCAGAAACAAAAGATTAAGCACCAATCTAAGGGTTATTCACTAAAATAAAGCGACATTTGAATTCCTAAGGCAGGACTGAATCATCCCACTTTCATAGTAGCTCATTATTTACTTTCATTCAACAACTCTATGATATTTAATTTAATTTATATATATATATATATATATATATATATATATATATATATATATATATATATATATATATATATATATATATATATATATATATATATATATATATATATATATATATATATATATATATATTATTAAAATTATTTTAGGACGCATTTTTTGGACATATTTTAATAGAATTTTGTTTGAACTCAGCCATAGAGTTGGATTTTCAACCTATCATGGCCGCTTGTTTGGGTTCCGTGGTCAGTCTCTACATAAACTCAAAAAATATATATATATATATATATATATATATATATATATATATATATATATATATATATATATATATATATATATATATATATATATATATATATATATATATATATATATATATATATATATATATATATATATATATATATATGGTATAGTTAATTTTATTCATTTGTTTTATCAATTTTGACACTTATTGAAAAAACGCCTTCCAAGCTTTTATTAATTACATGTCTAATTTCACTTTACTTTCAACAAAGAAAAATAAAATGAACTTAATAAATTTGAATATTTCATTAATAATTCGTTTATTTTTCCTATTTAAGTTTTAAATTTTATAGGTGAAGGCCTCAATATTTAGTGGTCAACATTTTATAATTACCCCGTTCCGGATACCACCAGCTATAGCTTCTGCATTTACACATGTAAAAAAAAAGAAGAAAAAAAAACGGGATTTTGCTACTCTTAATTTGCTCGCACAAAATTTACAAATTTTGAGAATACTTGTTTATTATTTCAGAAAATTATGAAATGAAAATATAAAGGTGTTAACAAATTATATAAGTCCATAGAAAGCAGTAATGTTTTTCTTCAATGTTAAAGAAACTACGCTGTTAAATATGTCATGATGAAGTTCTAGATGTTTTTGCTTAACCCCTACAATATTGATAATTTAGAAACCGAATACCACTTTGTTTTCAAACGTTAGATAAATCAGTCCGGACCTTTTCCCATTTAAAATCTTTACATGTTTCTACAACCCATTTATAATCTTTACATGTTTCTACAAACTTATAATAACTGAAATTTTATTGAATATTTTGAACCAGTTTTTAAAGTATAAAAAAAAATTTTAATTTAAATATTATAACAATCAAAATTTATAACGAATATAAACGTATGAATGCCTCTTCTTCTATTTCCTCAGGTGCTGATGATGTGTCTTTTTTTATAGAGTTCATCAGAACAGTACACTAGGGGCGTAAAGATTGGATGAATGCATTCTACAGCGTTGTACAACTCTATACCTTTCAAGGTGTTTCCCTTATGGGAAAGGTTTCCTTCAGTAATTGAAGAATTTAGTTTATTCAAATTCTCATCATTCTGCTGAAAAAGCATGCATATATAGATAGTTATGCAACGGGCATAAGAGACCAACCATTCCTTTGGTAGTCTTCGGAATATGATTATGTAAATCAAGAAAAGAATAAACCATATAAACGTAACCCAAACATTTCCAATATTATCTTTAAAACGACAGCAGCTAGATCCCGTTGTATAAATCTCTTATTTTCTAATTTTTATCCTGTAAACTTTTCAATACCAGTTTAATGTCCGGCTACATTCCTTAAATTCGTCAAGGATCCAAGATATCCTGGCAGGTGTTTTGCGAGATTAATGATGGAGCTAAACTTTGTGGCATTGTAAATTCAATCTGCAGTCAGTACGAAGAGGTAGTGACGTCTCTCAAAGGCAAAAGCCAAACTTTCCTCCCTTAGCTTGGCAGATTTGTTATCTCTACTCTCCACCCCTTTTCAAATGTTGCACAGCATTGGCCCTTTCTCGTCTTTCTTTCCTAAACTCCAGATGAAAAAGTGAAGGACATTCTTAACAGATTAGTTGCGTACTTATGGAAACTACCGTTCACACCTTCAGTAAACCCAACATGTTAGGAGTCTAGAAATTATCATGTGACGCGTTTTCCGTAACAGCAAATGATTAATTTAACAATAACCTTGTCTAAGGAAGAGCGAAAAAGAGATAACAAATCAACTTTGATTAATAAGAATATAAAAGTACTACAAACCGAATCAAATATGGTCATATGTGAAAACAACCTTCCCAGTATCTTAAAATTAAATTCCTTTCGCTCCTCCCATTTTGTTATTTGGATGCGTTTGATCTTTGAAGGACATCTTGTGTTTGTTTCCCTTTTTACTTATTAATTCATTTAATGTATATTTATAAAACCAATGTGGAACTGTGGATATCATTAATAATTACTTCTTCTTCTTCATATACCTTTTTTTCCCAAGACTGGGAGTAAGGTGCGTTACATGCATCGGAAAAGAAAATCAGTAGAAGAATATGACAAAATCGGAAAGAAAAATCAGTAGAAGAATATGTACAAAAGTCGAAAAGAAAGTCCCCACCCCTTACCGTCTGCCCCTTATCGGTTACCATTATTAGTGAGAACTTCGTCGCGACAGAAATCCACCTAGAGGCTTCTCCAACGGACGCGAACGGACCTCCACTATGGTAAAATCCGTCAATGTAAGGGTCTATTCATAATCCTTGGCCCAATCACCATACCAATCTCCTTCACAAACCCTCCCCATTCCACTCTATTAGCACCCCTTCAATTCTCGCCTACTGTCCAAGCTCGCATTTCTGCCATCGCTCATAACCATTCGTTTTACTGACTTTTTGTAGATCAAATCCGATCTTATTGATGTCCTTCGTCTGCCGCTTCATGTCCGATCGGGTTTCACCCAACACGGTCGCCAATAAGCATAACATTCTCGCTTTAACGTAACCGTACTTTAATCTTTCCATAATCACATTTCCCATCAATGTCGACAAGACATTCTCAATATTGTTTTTGAATATTCTTTTAGATTATTAACTGCATTATTAAGAAACGCACACTTTGCTGCACACGCACACGAATATCGAACTACTGCTTAACTACGTTCTGTCACCTCTCATTTTAATCTATTTGCTTCTGGTCAACTACCTAGGCACCCCGATCTACACGATGTGCATACTGTTAAACAACTATAAACTATAGATCTATACTTCTCTATATTAGCTTATTCGCTGCAGATCTTAGTCCTTCTGCTACTAAGTTACGAGTAGAACGAACAAGCACAGCGCACTCATAGACCAAAGATTGCGCGTGATGGCCTGCAGTCATAGAGACCCTAGCGCACTTCCAAAACTGTTATGTGTGCCCTCTACATTCGACGGCACCGAATTTTAAATTGACATACGCATGCCACCTAACTGCCTATGTCCCACTAACTTTGCCTACTAGCAACTTATTCGTGCTATCATGCCGTATGCCTTCTTCATCCAGACAGTACATTTAATCCATGCATTAATTATTCAACTCAGTACACTTGTATCTAAAGCTTGCCTTCTACACCATCTAACAATTAACTTCGACACTGTACGGTGACTGTCCTCACTCACAACCATATACCTTACTCATTATCTTACGTTTTACTTCGCAAAGCCCCTCCTTTATCACAACACACCCTAGGCAAATCCTCTCTAAACCCATACCTCTTCAAACTCTCTTCAGATTCAGCACATAAAAACCAATTCATCCTTATATAATAAGGTAGGGCAACCCTCCACTCATCTGCCCTATTCTCCCATCATTCCTTTTTTAACACATTTCCTGCCAACCTGTTCTCACCTCGTATCCTTCCATATACTCTGACATATACAAATTGATAAATAACCATAGGAGACAATAACACAACCCTGCCTCACTTCCGCTAATTAATACCTAATCCATATGCAACCTTTGAACATAATTTATCTTACAACAACGCTCACTTATGCGTGCCAAACATACTTTTGATTGTAAATCAGAGCCTACCAGTCCACCACCTATCATCAGCTTCCCTATTAACCGCTATCATACGCTGTTTTTGCAAATCATAATAAATTAGATTACAATTTATTCTTCTTTTCAATTTTCTCAATCATTTGTTTGTCGAATGTAAAGTATGATCACATATCATCCCTCTACTTATCTCTTAAACCGGGGCACCTTGTTCTTTCACCATATCAGTCCCTGTCAGTTCCACTCGAACGGCGCACCTCTTTTCGAACCCCCAAATAACCCCATGCAATATATTTCCTACAACTACTCAATAAACTTATTCCCTATAATTTCTAACAGTTTCCCGACTTTCTTCCTTCCCTTAGACGTCTTGTATAAGGGTAACTAATATTCCTGCTCTCCCTCTCAATCGCCTGAACTGGTTATAATCCTCGACATTAAACACTGTTATTACACAGGACTTTCCAGCAATTGCCAATCATCACCATCTCGCCTCCGCGTTCTGTATCATTTCACCAGTAATTTTCATCTATACCCGTGCAGAATTTTACCGTTTCATTCACATTTTCTTACCTCATGCTAAGTCCCCATTATACCGTCCTTCTCTGTGCTAATACGCTCATTCCCAAAATACTTTCCTTGCACCATCAACCCACACACATTCCACTATCACTCTTCATTACTTGTGCCGAATATTATGCAAGATTTCGGAAGTGGTTCTTTTCCCCCCACACTCCCCCTCAATCATTTCATCAGTTTACAAAAAAAACCATCACCTAATTCATTATTCTAAAGCAAGTTTTCCCCTTTATTTCGTTCTTTAACCTTTTCGGCTGCTTTACCTTCCAAGCAAGAGCTTCCCTTATTCTTGTAAAGTTCGGCGCTTATTTCATGGCATCCTCGCTTCCTAACTGTCCTATTTACCTGCCTCTTTTCTCGACTACGTAATTCTAACGTAATGCCCAGCCTTTTAGTATTTCTTTTTTCTTCCTCCTTTCTTATATAATTCCAGAGCATCTTTCTATTTGGAAACTCTCATCATTTGCGCCGCTTTTTTAGTACATTCATAACCACGCTTATTTTTTTAATTTTTAAACAGCAAAGGCAAATCACTCTTCCATTTCCAATCACCTCAATCGTTTCCTAACAATTCTTACTTCTACTTTCGTGGGCATGCATCCTAGCAATAACTTTTCCTGCCATAGCCATAGATCACACAAAATTGCGTTCCCTTCATTTTTAACATCCAACTCTCATCTCAGATATTAGTGGCTCAGTTTCAACTTGTTCAACATCACTCAACCTGATTTTACATTGCGAGCGCCTCTTACGATACTTAACATACCTTATATTCTTTTTACGTTCACGTGTTCTGCCACTCTAATTTTTAAACCTACAATGCTCACTCCCTTCCGTATCACCTTCCCCTCCATCCATTTCCAGCATAATAACGTTAATTTTAAAATAATAGGAACAACGCCATTGACTGAATAATCCAATTCACATCTACCCTCAACTGGATTTAACACATGCCACTACATGACATCATAACACTCTCCTTCTTGTCAATGCTACAGCACAAATTCAATCAGATACTCATTTAATTATAACATTAACTTAGATTTATCATCTCCCTTAAACCTCATCCACGACTCTAGTCATACTTATGGATACTCTTGTTGTTTTTATCGAAAGATTTACTGTCAAACACATAGCTCCTCTCCGCTCACAGAATCAATGCAACCTTCTACTATTCGTCATTTTCTTTCCCGACAACCCTCCAAAACTCACGCTGTTATAATAGAAAGAATACATCCCTTTTTTGTCACGTTATCCAACCCATTCAGGTCCCCAACATTATCAATCTGAAGCTTCTACCTACTCACCCGATCCAAAAACATCATTCAGATTTATTCCAGAAAAAATTCGTACTCTCTCAACGTTTCCCTCGATGGACCATACTCACACCACACATACCTTTGAGCTCTTCAACTTTTTAAATTTTAAGCCATTAGAATTTCCTAGGACAAACACACACCACACACACTCATTCAAAGTCTACCTAGCTTTGTCCACAGTCAACTCATAAAATTGTATAACTCCTTCTTCTCCCCCTCTTCCTCATTCCTTCCACACCAGCACACACACATTTTACACACATCACCACTCATTTTCGCCGTTTTCCTTTCATCTTTTTTCAGTCAGCGAAGCGAGCAAAATGCATAAATTTTGCCGCTTTCTTAAAATACATCCGATCCCTCTCTTCTCTCTTCCTCCTCAATATTTAATCCGTGCTGACATTCCATTGTACCTATACGATTTCATTAATTTTCCGCACGCAAAGTAGAAAGGGTCCGTTTACGGGCGATAATGAACTTCTCCGAGGAGCCTGCATTAGCATTCTAGCAAGATATAAGTGGTAGTGGGCAGCCAACCCCAACTACCACTGTACCTTTAGGTCCGCCCTTCTTAACCGAACCACGCAAGGAGCATACGAGTGTGGGCAATTTCCTTTCTCCCCTTACACATAAGGGTATTTATGAGTAGTAGTGATATGTCTGTTTAAGGTGTTTTGTCTAGAAGAGGGGTGTGTACTTTAAGCTATGTGTATATGATATGTGGATAAAATGGTGGTCCAGATTATATTGGTTGCCTGGAAGGTAATTGAGGTGGTGTAAAAAGAAAAAATAAATGAAATGCAAAAGAGAAAGGCGCACCATTAAAAAATGACCAACGAAATCTTTATCATCGATTTCTTCGAGTGATGCGTGTAACCTCTCGCCTCTTTAAATTAATAATTTAACTTTATATAAAATATTTTCATTCCCTTAAAATTAAAAAATTAAAAAATTACAATTAAATAAATTTTTTGTTGAAATGAAATTACCTAAACTAAGTAATTTTAATGTTCAAAATAATCTTTTTTATTACTTCAACTTCCTTCATTTTGTGGGTAAATAGATTTGTGTCCTTCGTCCTGCCTACTTATCCATTAATGTAGTCGTTTCTTTACATAATGGCATTTTGATTAGGATCATTAATCAACTCTATATTTCTCTTTCTTTTTTCTTCTTATTTCTCCGCACCCTGTTAACAATTATTTTAATATGCTTCATTTTCCTTATCATACCTTCTTTTTTCGCTAGTAACAGCTTGGCCAGTTTTAGATTTCTTTAAGTACCGCAATTTATAAAAACAAACTTTTATTCTAACCCACCCTTTTTCTTCATTTCTTCTTTTCTAGAATTCAATTATCTATCTTCCAAAAACCTACGGGTGAGTAAACTTTAACTGCCAATGTTAAGATAGTTTGTTAATTGTCTTTTTAAGGTTTAACTTCATCCTAGTGAATTATCATTATAAACACAGTCTTGTTTAATATCTTTCCAGTATTCTTTTCAAACATTATTATGTGTATTCAACAGCTTTCTAGAATACTAAGCCATCGCTGCCCTCTAATCATTGAGAATTTTTTGCACAGTTCTTTTTCAAACCTTATAAACTTTCCATACAAATGGGACCTTAAATTGTTATCATTTGATCTTCAAATACTATTAACATATGTACCGTCGAGAGTATACCGTTTTTTCGATTACATTATTGAAAGAAAGCGTTTTGGCATAAAAACTTTCTAGCCTAATTTATCTCTTTTATTTCTACTTATTATTCTCATTAAATTATATTTCTTTGTTTTTTTTCTCTCCATCTTTCCTAACAGTTCCCTTAATCCTATTTTATCGTATGCTTTGTCCTCCATTTTTTCTTGGAGTTTCATTTAGCCCCTAAAAATTATTACCTTTGTTACTT
>JABUQX010057013.1:17500-20000 GCA_015478945.1 Trachelipus rathkii | reverse complement strand
TTCTCTTCCCTCCTCTTAATCCTAGCCTACTATGCTCTACATATATTTTACTTTTCCAACCAATTTTTTTTAACGCGTAAAATATTGCTTTGTAATCAACAATATTGTTTTCTTAAAATGATTTCACTCTTCCTATAATCCATTTTTCTTCTAATAATCTTTCGTATTCAATTGAATATTCCTCATTTTCTAATTTCTTAATTCTTGTAACTTCTACGCCGCCCCCTAACAAAAACAAAGTCAAGCAGAAAGTGATCACTGGTTACTCAACTAACCCATGTATATATTTGTGAATATTTCATTTATTAAACCATTTGTTTTCAATTATCATATCTATAGCATCACATAATTCCAGAAACTTTTTTTCCATTTTCTTTCTTACCACTTACTTCAAAAAGACCAACTATTGTTTTTACTTCTACATCACCCACCCTTTCACTTAGATAGTCTAACAAACACACTTTATCATCCCATTAAAACTACCCAAACAATTGTTTAGTTCTTCCCAAGACGCCTCCCTTAAATCTACTGCACGGTTATTTACAGGGGCAAAAATGCACTTAAAAATATCCAATTTTAATTCATCAATTTCATCTTTACCCACAATAACCTTGAACTAGTATTTACTTTCCTTCACATATCTTCATCATTCTTCCTTCATTATTGTTGATACACCTTCTCTAGCTCTATCTCTCTTACTCAACCTTGAAACTAAAACCCTATAGCTTCCAAACCTTTCTTCACTCTTACATTTCTGTTTAGTTTCACTCAAAGCACATATATCCAGTCTCCTCTCCTGGTATACTTACCCTATCTTTTAGCTCTTGCCCTCATTATTCGCAACCCTTACATTCATAGAAGCAGTTTTTAAAATTCCCTTCTTGTTACCTCTCATTTTTTATTCTATAATTCTCCTTAATATTTCCTTCCTTGCAAATATATTGGTGGGAAGAGAATAATAACTAGAAGTGTTTTCTGCCTCATTTAGTCACTCGTTTTCAACAACACTTCAGTAATGAGATAATTTCATTTAAAATCTGAAAGCTTCTTACCTAAATTCAGTCAACCGTTTTCACACGGTTTTCATTAACATATGTACAAAAAAATCTTCAGTTCTCCCTTCTTAGAATTAAACTAACATTTGTTTAAAAAAATAACATCTTAAAAAATTTGTTCGAATTCTTCAATTCTATGCAATTATTTAAATTTAAATGAATGTACTCAAATGAATGAAAAAGTTGATTCACTATAGAAACTAGTAATAACTACCTTTGATTAATTAATTTATAAGTTAAAAAATAAAAAAAATTTAAGCAACAAAATAGAAAATAAATAATTTTTTTAAAACGACTAAAATCACTTCACACACACACAGCACAAAAGCTTTAAAGACTCTACAGAGAACTCTTTTAAAATATTTCTTCACTGTACTTCTAATTTTAATATATATATATATATATATATATATATATATATATATATATATATATATATATATTAATAATATAATAATATATTATATCATATATATATATATATTGAATATAATAATACTATATATATAATATAAATAAATCTTCCTCTATTAAGTCCCGCGGCTGCGCCCACCTGAGGGAAATGCGTTAGGCAAGGGTCAGGAGTAAGGGTTTACTTCTCATTATTTTAATTTTTAATTTTCTTTATGTAATTTTTATTTATTATTTACCTATATATTTATTTATTTTTTGCCCCCTCCTTTTGAAAAGGGCAATGCCCGTGATGTATATATATGTAAATATATATATTATATATATTATATATATATATATATATATAATATATATATTATATAATATAATATATATATATATATATATATATATATATAATATATAATATATATATTAATATATATATAGAGAGAGAGAGAGAGAGAGAGAGATTCATGTTGGTGTGTGTTAGATCCTTACCACAAATTCATATATATATATATATATATATATATATATATATATATTATGTATATATATATATATATATATATATAATATATATATATAATATATATATATATATAATATATATATATAAAATAGTAGTATTTGCGTATGCTTGTGGAAGTTTTCCTTCTTCAGATAATAATTGACATTTAAAAATCAATAAAAATTCTTAAAAATTATAATTTATGAATATATTTTTAAATATAAAATAAATTTTCTATTTAAACCGTTAAAAAAAAAAATCTGCATACTTTTTTCATTTGGACACTTTGATATATGAAAAAAACTGTTAAAGATAAAATACAAAAAAAAATATTGAAAAGATGTAAATGTCAAAATGTCTTTGCTTACTTATTTGAAAAAAGACTTTTTATATCTTGACCTTTAGAATTTTGGAGCCAAGGAAGCTCCACAAATGGAATGAAAATAAAGAGCCGCTTACGAAGTGTCTATTTCATTTTTATTTTATAAAATTTACATAGAAGTATGACTGAGTTTCTAAACTTAAAAAATTAGAAATT
>JABUQX010057013.1:0-5000 GCA_015478945.1 Trachelipus rathkii | reverse complement strand
GACGGGGGGGGGGCTTTCCTTTCAACTTACGCCAAACTCTTCCATTTTGCTATTTTTTCATGCATGTTAGGAACCCTACTTGTTATGAGAAGTTTTGGTAGATAAAGAAAGAAGGAAAGGTATGTACTATTCTAGATACGAAACAAATATACAACATCCAGCGAACAAGTTAAAATAAATTAATTTTTAACCACACAAAACCAATTTCTATAGTTTCAAAAAGAATTTGAAAAGCGAAATTATGCAACTTGGAGATAATTCCAATTTATAAAACATTTAGAATTCAAACTCGAAACTTACCACTTTGGGAAATTGTAAATAGGTAAATTTATTCAGAACTTCGTCAACCTTCATAGATTTCCCGTCTTCGGCTTGCATTGATGATAATCTGAAAGGCAAGCTACGTGGAAGATGTTCTAGGATTTTAGGAAGATTTGGGTGAACCATGCCAACTTCTTCCATCATTGTATTCTCGTGCAATCGAGAGCTGTATTCATCTTCTGCATCTACAGGAATGCAGAGTGAAGCCTGTATTAGAATGAAACAAATTAAAATGATAGTACACACCAATTGCCCCGACACTTTCAAATTACTACAAATAATCACACCCAAATTTTTCTTTCTTAGTCTACATACTCCAGCCATTTCCTATTTACATCATAAATAAAAAAATTTGTTTTTTGAGTTACCTATATGAAGGATCTTTCATTTTTTGTTATTCAAATTCATTCGCCACTTATTTGACAAACCACGAAATTTGTTTAACTTCTGTTGAACATTTATACAACTCTTAATATTCCCAACTGAAGTTGCTAATTTAGTATCATCTGCAAACTTTGAAATCCTGCTTTATTCCTATATCCAAATTATTATTTATTTAGATTAGGAACTAAAGTGGCCCTAGCACAGAACCCTGAGGAACACAACTTTTTACCCAATTTAAATATAATTTAAGACACTCGAATTCCTCACTACGGTTTCCCCCTCAGCTACTCCACTAGATGGGATGCAGCCTGAGAAAATGTTTTAAAATCGGTAATAATTCTGTGTGTTTCTTTAATATTTATACAAGCAAAAATTAAATTTTAAAATATCTTTTTTTTAATAAAAAATGTTTACAACACTTTATAAATAAATGTCTTAATTTGTAACTGTATTTTAAATATTTAATACTCACAGCTGTCCTTTTTGCATGAGTGAGTAGTACTTTCTTCGAAATCTGCCCTTCTCTTTCTACCGCTTGATGGTACACTGAATTTTTTTCTAACCTTATCGATTTCATCTACATGAACCAAAAATTTTCTTTCCTTCTTAAAATGATTTTTCAGTACTTCTTTTAGGCAGTTCTGTAATATAAGCAAAGTAAAAATATTAACACTGGTTAAATTTAAAAAAAAAAATGGAAATAAAAGTAAATACTTGTAATAATATTTTTATTAATAAAATTCTACCTCTTTATAAATAATCTAGATATATATATATAGATATATATATTATATATATATATAATATGTTATATATATATTTTATAATGAACTTGGTTCTGTGTGGCGAATCTGATGAGAGTTTGAGAGGATTGGTAGAGAGATTTGCAGGGTATGTAAAGGAGGGTTTGAAAGTAAAAGGTAAGATAAGAGTAAGGTTATGTTGTGAGTGAGGGAGTCCTCAGTGTGAAGTTATTAGATGGTGAGGCAGTTAGTTAAGATATTTAGGGTATGTTTTGGTGAGAAGGGAACGGAAATATGCAGAGTGTAGTAGGAAAGTTGTGAAGTGGCAGGAAGTTTGCTGGTGCAATTAAATCGTGGTGAATGTAAAGGGACTAAGTCTTGAGTGCGCTGGAGTCTTACATGAGGGTATGATGTTACCTGTGTTTGTATAGTAGTGAGACTATGTCTGGAATAAGAAGTATAGATCTTAAAGTTCAATGTGTTTTCAAGATGGACAATCTTAGGGCATGCTAGGTGTGAGAGAAGAATAATAAAATGAGGAATGAACTTATTAAGGATGTTGTGGTGTGAAGAAAGGGGGTAAATGAGAAAAATAAATGAAAGATGTTGAGATGGTTTGGTCATGTGGAAAGGACTTGAATGATAGTCGGTTGGTTAAGCGATGTATAGTGGAAAGTGTGTTGGGAACCGACCGGCTGGAGACCGAAGAGAAAGTGGGTATTGAGTCGGTGAACGAATGTCTGAAGGAGAGAAATGTGAGTTTGGCAGAGGCAAGGAACCTAAAGTGCATGATAGGTGAGAATGCGTGTTTTGTATGGGACATGGTTGTGCCCAGCCTGGGCAAGGATGAAGCCCTTACTTGACATTTACCATAGTGAGGTCCGTCGCGGTCCCCCATGAAGCTCTAGGGTGGATTTTCTGTTGTGACGAGTTTTCACTAATTAATGGTACAGAGGGGGCGGTAAGGCTGGGCTTTCTTTTCGACATTTGAGTACTTGCTACACATTGCCCTCTGCTACTCAACAAACATTTTATCCAGCTAGAACCACTCCTTTAAACCATATTATAATCTCTGTGTGTTTCTGTTAATATTTTATACAAGCAAAATTAAATTTTAAAATATCTTTTCTTTAATAAAAGTGTTTACAACACTTTATAAATAAATGTCTTAATTTGTAACTGTATTTTAAATATTTAATACTCACAGCTGTCCTTTTTGCATGAGTGAGTAGTACTTTCTTCGAAATCTGCCCTTCTCTTTCTACCGCTTGATGGTACACTGAATTTTTTTCTAACCTTATCGATTTCATCTACATGATCCAAAAATTTTCTTTCCTTCTTAAAATGATTTTTCAGTACTTCTTTTAGGCAGTTCTGTAATATAAGCAAAGTAAAATTAGTAATTTTTATTACATTTATAATTAAAAATGAAAATAATAAAAAATATATAAAAAGTAATATATATAATATATATATATATTATATATATATATATATATATATTATATATAATATATATATATAAATAATATAATAATATAACATTATATATATATATATATATATAATATATATATATATATATATATATAACTGTTCATCTGACTTGGTTCTGTGTGGCGAATCTGAAGAGAGTTTGAGAGGATTGGTAGAGAGATTTGGCAGGGTATGTAAAAGGAGGGCGGTTTGAAAGTAAACGAATAGAATAAGGTAGGATTAGGTTGTGAGTGAAGGACTAACTCAGTCGTGAAGTTATGTTAGAGGTGAGCACAGTTAAAGTTTAAACTATTTAGGGTATGTGTTAGATGAGAAGGGAACGGATGATGCAGAGTGTAGTAGGAAAGTTGTGAATGGCAAGGCAAGGTTTGCACCTTGGTGCAATAAATCCTTGGTGGATGTAAAGAAGCTAAGTCTTGAGTGCGCTAGAGTCTTACAGGAGGTATGATGTTACCTGTGTTATTGTATGGTAGGGAGACTATGGTCTGGAATAAGAAAGTATATATTAAGTTCAATGTGTTCAGATGGGACAATCTTCGGGGCATGCTAGGTGTGAGAAGAATTAATAAAATGAGAATGAACTTATAAGAGATGTGTGGTGTGAAGAAGGGGTAAATGAGAGAATAAATGAAAGTTGTTGAGATGTTTGGTCATGTGGAAAGGATGAATGATGTCGGTTGGTTAAGCCGGATGTAATGTGAAGTTGTGTGGACCGACGGCTGGAGACCGAAGAGAAGGGATTGAGTCCGGTGAACGAATGTCTTTAAGGAGGAAATGGTGAGTTTGCAGGGCAAGAATAAAGGTGCATGAATAGGTGAGATGGCGTGGTTTTGTATGGGGGCATGGTTGTGGCGCACCTGGGCCAAGGATGAACCCTTACATTGACGATTTACCATAGTGAAGGTCCGTTTCGCTGTCCCATGAAGCGCTCTAGGGTGGATTTTCTGTCTGTGAAGAGTTTTCACTAATTAATGGTACAAAGGGGGCCGGTAAAGGCTGGGCTTTCCTTTTCCGACCTTTGTCATACTTCCCTACTGCTTGTAGCGCTCTTACTCCCAATCTGGGAAAAAAGGTGGATAAAGAAGAAAAGAATATATATATATATATAATATATATATATATATAATATATATATATATAATATATATATATATATATATATATATATATAATATATATATATATATATATATATATAATATAATTATATATATTATATATATATAATATATATATTTATATATCAGGTATTTTTTATTTAACTGGGTTCAAATGTCATTGCTAGTGTCCTTGGGTTACAGGAGCAACCTATTAAAAGAATATATGGCCTAAGTGAGCATGTGTGTGAGTGACATGCACCCTTGGATATTGATTTAAATTACGTATCAGGGTCATTTTAAACTTATGGCTTGGACTCTCATTGCAATCTATGAATAAATTCATTTGTTTGGCTTATTTATCTTCTAGGTCTGCTGGCTATCCTAAAATCTTAATTATACAAACTTCAAAATAAAACACATTTTCCTGCAATTCTCTTTTCTCTGAAATTATCATTCTCTGTGATTTCTATGTTCAATCGGTCAACTGCTTTCTCCTACTTCTCAAAATATGGCTCTGGACTTGGTGGTGAAGGTGTCAAAAAAAAAAAGATTAAATCCTAGAAAGATCTAATAGAAGCGCATAAAAGAGTGGCTCAGGAAAATGGCAGATGGGACGGCCCTTCACAAAGACCTACTATTACCGAGGTGTGAGGAAGATGAGAACTTTCCAATGCTTGGAAGCTGTTCTGTTGTCCTCAATATATATATATGAAATATATATATTATATATAGTATATAATCTATATATATATATATATATATATTATATATATATATATATATATATTATTTATATATATATTAATTATATACTATATATATATAACTTCCAATTTCCGTTAAGAGTAGGGTGCGTTCATGCACGGAGCAAAGATTAGCCTAAAGTAGAAGAGGCGAAGAAAGCTTCCCCCCTCAGTACCTTAAGGTGTGAACCGTTGATGCCAAAAATATCACC
>JABUQX010057012.1:62500-73607 GCA_015478945.1 Trachelipus rathkii | reverse complement strand
TTAATTCTTGAACAGAAGAAGCAAACAGAACACAGGAGGAAAAAATAGTACCATTAAGATGGCGCATAAACCCAGAAAAGAGTCGATTACTTACACAGGATATGATAAGTAAGAACTAGGGAAATTAACTTACACTACGAAGTTATTAAAAGTAAATGTGAGATATAAAGATGAGAAAGAAAATTCATATCAATAGGTAGATTTATACATAATGGGATAAATCATTGACATTTAAAGTAAGTAGTGAAAGTGTTTAAATAAATAGAGTGACAAGAAATTGCTAGAATTGACATCAAGCATGACCTGTTGTTCATAACTGATACAATACACGATCTTATAGGCAACGAAGATGGAGAGAAATTGACTTAGTGTAAATGCACATATAATGAAAAAATTGAAAAAAAAGGGAGAAAAGAAAAGGAAGAGAAACTAAATGCAAGGCAGAAAGAATTAAAGTCATTCCAAAATAATTAAGAAGAACACGTCAGACATCCAAATTTATTTAAAATGCAAGTCCTAAACGAGAGAAAATATTCAAAACATCATTATCATTTTGAATAATATATACAAACAATTGTATTAACAAAAATTAGTAAGTGAAAAATGAAAAAGAAAATAATGAGAGATAGATGGAATAAATATAAGAACAGTTATACTAAACTGAGAGACAAATTAAAATATGTCAATAGATGATTGAAAGCTATTATACAAGGATACACCAGCCGTAAGCAAACAAAACCAATCGAATTATAAACTTCTAGAGAAAGTGATGTCGAATGTAGCGCAATATTAAGAAAATGACATCCATAGAGATATTAAATAATCATGGAAAGAAATGAATAGATAAGAAAGTAAAAAATGAAGAAATTCTCAATAAACATTTAAATTATTATACATAGATAATTATAAGGGCGTATACAGTAAGGAGGGGGGAGTCAAGCGTAAGGGCATGCCTACACCCTATTATAAATCACAAGAAGAATAAAAGTTCATAACAGATTCTCAAATCTTACAGATAATAGGCAGGGACGTACAAAACACACGAGGCGAGCTCGCATCACTTAAGAAAATTCCCATAAGTTTATTGATACCAATCGGGTAGCGTTATATGAGTGAATAAAGTAGATTGGATAGTATAGTAAGACTTATAATATAGAAGAAACGAGACGAGAAAAGGATGGAAAGGAAGCTATATAAGTACACCCTGATCGTAATGATCAATAATAATTTAAAACCCTGTGTATTTTGACTTCAATCATCTATAAATGTTAAACAAATGAAATTAAAAATAGTGATCAGATAAGATGAGAAGCAAAGATAAAGAGGTAAGTACAATAATAAAAAAAAATACAAACATATGAATATTAGTGAAATAATTTATAATATATATATATAATAATAATAATATATAATATTATAAGATAAATAATATAGTACCTAGGATAATATATATTAGTATATAATAAATACATAAAGTGAAAAAATGCAGGACGTAAAGTTAGATTGAAACTTATAGAGAATACGTACCAATAGACGAATGAATACAATAATAATTATAATAATATAAACATACATCAATGATACACATAACTATCATTCCCTCCTGAAAAAATACAAGAATAGATACTTGGATAAAAATCATAAGTCACAATTCATACTTGAGTATATATATTTATATAATATATTTTATTTATAGTCAGACAAACATTACCCGAGAAATTAATAATTTTTACGTTGTTAACAAAAAACTTAACACAAACAATAGTAACAAAATGTATTCCTCTCGGTATCAGGAAATAGGTAAGAGCGACACCAGTAACTCAGCGGTTTCACGATAGGTTGAGAGATGCCGTTGTTTATGACAGAATACGATATCACTAGGAACCGAGAAGAGGATTAAATATAATAATATAATAAAATTTAAAAATATATAATATACCTATAATATACTATAATTAATAATTAAGGTATATATATTAAATAATTAAATAATATAATAATAAATATATACTAATATATATATAATATAAGAATATACTATATATATATATATATCCTGTGATATATAGTATATTATATAGTATATATATATATAAAATATACGTAAATATATAAGATATATATATATATACATATAATAATGTTTTATATTTCGCTATAATATACAAGAAGCTATATTAATAAGTATTAATATACTAATATACTATATATATATACAATTATACTATATAAGTATATTATGCCTTATAATATATATATAAACTATATATAATAATAGTTAATGTTTTTTAACATATAATTCAATTAATAATTCATACAATAATTAACAGTTTACACGGAAAATGGCAAATTATTATCATTATAAATATTATTATTTATTTATATAATTATTATTATAAACTATGATGTTGCCGTATATTATTTTATTTCATTTATTATCATTTAATTATTATATCATTTTATTACTTCATTATTACCATTATGTATCAATTATTATTATTCGAGTTATTATTTTATTAAAATTATCTATTATTACTTATCTGTAAAGATATGATTGAAATTTCGAATGGACAGTGTTTAAGGGCATCCAATGCTAAATTTTCCTAGGTAACCATAAAGCTTACAGAATTACACAAGTCTCACACACAGCTCAACATATAACCGGCACACACCGCTCCCTAAATCTCCGTCTTCCAGGAACATATGGCCTAATAAACCAAAAGCACGAAAGAAATGGCAAAGGGAAGTCAAAAGTTCTGCATCGCTCGTGGGAATCGTACTAGAGAATTGAATTTCTTCCAAGAGAACATTTTTAATAGGGAAATGTAGGTGAGAGCTGATTCATATTCCTTATTAAAATAATGGAAGAGTACGCGACACAATATACAATTTTAAAATGTCCTTTCCTATAGAAATTACACTCGTTAATATATCTACAACTAAAAATATAATATATATAATATATTATATAGTATTAATATACTGATAGTATATATATATAATATATATATATAGGTATCACGATGAAATATTATATTATATATAAATCGTATAATACTATAGCTACTATATATATTAAACGCATATGTACTATATAGTATATATACACCCGTAATATAATATATATATAATATATATATATAGTGAGTATAAATATATACTACTACTATATATATTATTTATATATATATATATACTATATATAATTATTATAATGAATATATACGAAGAATAACTATATATATACTTTTACTACGTAGTAAATTCTCAAAGATAATCTAGCTAATTACTATATTATACTTAATATATATATTACATATTATATACATATTAATATATATACATATAAATGAGACATTATGGAGCTAATATATATAGCATAATACCTAGAGTAATATGATATATTAAATTATTAAGAAAACTGCATATATTAAATAAGATCTACAATATTGTTCTAATGATAGACAAGTGGTATAAAAAGGTAATACCAGTATAATAATTATATAAAACTATTAAACATATAGGAGAAAATTTAAATGATAAATTATATATATATACTACATAATATATATAATAAATAAAATATAATAAAAGATAAAAAATATCAATAAAATTAATAATAATAAATAATAATATAATTAGAGACTAATATTAATAATAATAATAATACTCAATAAAAAATAAAAATAATAATATAATAATAAATATATGGAAATATACCAGAGATAATTGTTATGTAACAATATAATTTAATAATATATTAAGTATCAAAATCCATAATATTCAGTTAAAAATTGATTTTATGGCTATTTAACATACATTGACAATTATCAAGTACTTTATAATAATTAAGAGAAGAGTGTAATAGAGAATGGAAAAAGCTAATTCCCATAATCAGCGTATCGCGAGAGAACACGGGTAAATAATGTCATGAAAATTATCCACCAAAAATTGTCCTTATTATGGCCTGAAAATAAAATTTCTAACACAAGTGTAAATAGCTCATATTTCGCATAATTATTATATTAATTAACTATTCTTATTCTATCTTATACACACGAGAGCTCCATACATCAGGTGGGGAGAAAAAATTTTACATATATTGTTTCATTACATATAATTAATAATTAGAAATAAATATTATTAAATAATCATATTTAGAGTGGTGAATAATTTAAAATAGAAATAGATAAATATGAACAGTAATATCATTATGAGATGCCTACCCACACTATAAGAGTATAGATATGTTATTATTATATTAATACTCTATGTTAACAAAACTTATATAATTTATATAAATATAATATTCTAGTAATATAATACTATATACTTAATCCGCTATTTTCATATGAATATCGTCGAAAAAGCTTAAACACGACCTGATATATACATATAATTATAGCCAAAAATACGGATATCGAGCGAGGTCCTAAATGGAGGAAAACCGCAGCAGTATTTTAAAACATATCTCCGTACAGAACCCCCTGAGGCGATTAAAAGCTATTAGGGCAATGATTAACGATTAACTAGTACATCTATCACCAGCTCAAGATCTAGTTGCGCATTCGTAATATAAAGTATACTATCTCTATAATACACACAGACTAGACACTTCTGCTATTATTTGTTCTACTCTGTATAGATTTTAAATATCTCGTATTAATGTCGAAACACATACTGGGAGCATCCATAGCTTTATCCCCGAGATAAAAATTTATATGCCTTTCGGGTCTCATATGTAAATAAAAGCTCTGATAAGGATGACAGTTCATCTTAACCTTGTATCACCATGTACCACAAAAGTCACTGTCTGAGACTGCTTGTGCTAGGACTTAACGCAATTACTATGATCACACTTCTTGCGCTCAGACGTAAACAAAAGCGCTAAAGCAGAGGAGAGCCTTGTTAAAAAGAGAGACGAATATAGTAAATTGCGTAAAGAGTGTCCAAAACGTCGAACACTTTTTTTCTTACAGTAAATGTCAGCAACATTTTTTTAGTTCCTCATGCACAATAGGACCAAATGGGTCGACATTTTTAACCAAAAAACAAAAACAAACACACGGTTCAATTGAAAAAGATGTATTTCTTCCAAGTATCCTATAAAAAACTTTAATTATACTTTGATCTGGTATAGTAACCTACATGAACACAACATCACCTTTCTGAGACTAAAATTACCTCAGAGCCAACTCATAGCGAGCGAAGCCGTGCCTGCGTCCGTGCAGCATTGAGGAGGTATTTATTTTATGAGTAGAGTGTCCACCCAGATTTTCTGAGAAACCCCACTCCTTCTACACACGTATCTCACTATTGCGTCTCCATAGGACTATATAATATAATATTATATACATTATACATACGTGTACACAACCCAATAAGTTATTAATGATATATATAACTATAAATCTCTAAGGTACAACTAACCAAGAGAAATAAATTAAAATATTATATATATATATAATATAAAATATAAATATCATATATATATAATATTATAAATTATAATAACTAAAATAATACTAATATATCATAATATATATATATATATATCTATAGTTAATAGTTATATATTGAAGTAATTAATATATATATTATCAAATAGTTACTATTAATAATATACCTCACTATATATTATGACATTTATCATTTAGAACGTGTAAATTTAGTTATATATAGCCATTAATCAGGCATTTGGAAAAATATGTCATACCATTATTAAACACTGCTGCGAGACAGTACATAAGCACTTAAGCTTCAAACTATTATTAATATAATAATATAAATATTATTATATAATATTATATCATATTATTAAATACATATAATAATATAATAAATAAATATATAATTAATTAATAATAATAACTTATAAAATTTAATCAATACAAAATATAAAACTATCAAAATTTTAATATATCGCATATACTAAATATTATAGATAAATATAATTATATATATATTATTTAATAGCAATTTATAATCATATATAAAATTATGGGTTAGGTAATATGCGAGTTATAACCATGGTCCTGAGAACCACGTAAAGATACCACCACTAATAATAAAAAAAATTCGCACACTCATTACGAATCTAAAAACCACATTAAAGAAAACGCGTACTGCATTAAATATAATAAACACATTAATACTTAATTATATAAACATATAAATGGTTATTTTACTTTTCAAGCGGTTATATTATAGTACATCTATGCTACAATTTCATAATGGAAGATAGTACTAGTAAGGCGAGAAAATAAATTTTCCAAGCTAGATGTATATACTTTATGTAGATCTCCTTTACTTAAATGTATATTAGAATATATTTTATATTGAATCATACAAATCTTTATTCTTGAACATACACCAAAATTTATTTTAAAGAGGATGTATTAAGGAAGTAGCACTAAGTTAAAATGGAATATGATATGGATATATCGATAACAAATAGTATTCCTTTATATCCCATATACTAATTCATTAGAATATAATTATTACTGAGTATAAAATTTTATTATAGTGGTTCAAAGCCCACGATTTAAATTCAGATAAGCGAGGTACCTACAGGACATTATTCGTATATCTCCATAGTTTATATAGGTAAATTTCATTTCTTATCTACAGTTTTATTATCATTATCTTAATAAATTCTTAGGTAGCTCTTCATCCTATTCGCTCAGGTAAATAATATTATCAATAATATTATCATTATAACGGTCTAAGAGAGGGAGTATCCGCCAATACTCACGAGGTGGAGCACATGACCGCTTAAACGCCCTTGGTACGGCTTGGAGTAGATTAGTATGACAATATAACAGAATAGGGCCTAAAGTGAGTTAAGCCAGGTCGGACACCTGGCGCATCATGAGACCGCGCGGACTACACTCGATATGAATTTATGTAAATGTATCGATCGTAAAAAATGATAATCCTCACCGTAAGTGGATCAATCTTATGAGAGCCAAACTTACAGCTAGTTGCTCTGAGCAAGCGGTCCTAGCACGACTTACGGTTATCAGTAGCTTCGGTTCCGACACGGTATATCCTAGAACTCCAGGTTACCCTGAGAGGTACCGTTCCGTTCAAACACCTGTAATGGAGGAGGGCTCCGAGCTCACGTGACGAGGATCGCACCAGCTGTAAGAGCGGGTGAGCTGAGCTAAATACATACTGAGTTAAACAACAAAATAATAATTGGTACGAGGGAGTTATATGGTTACTTATCGAGAAAAGCGAGAAACGATATGTATGTATGTGTACACAGACTCCCGCAAATGATCAGACCCGCGCCTAACATATCTATTAAAATGCTCTCCTCGCATTTAGGGACCTTGAGCAGTAAAATAAATATACGACATGCTAGAGAGTGACAAAAAGTAAAGCAGTCGAAGGCGATGAGAACTCATTTTTAGAGGCCAATTAGTTGTCTATCTTTTGGATAGATTAAGATGAGGATAGGACCACCAAGATATGATCGGGAGAGAAGATATTGGTGGTTGTAGTAGGGTAGATAGAGCGAATTTCGTGAAGCCACGGTGAGTGAGAGTTACATATAATTGCGTGTTAAAGCATTTATAGCGACGAGTAACCCGGCTGCTCCGGTTGAAGATCAAGGAAAGAATTGTAGACTATTAGGAAATATAGTGCCTTAACCAATGTATATTGATATACAAATACACTCTATACATATGGATGCTTAATAATCTGAATAATACATTTATTAACTTTAGAAATATGATTATTTTCAGTTATAACAATAGATAAATAAAAATATAAATATTAAATATAATTATATTATACTATTATGAGAGATAATCATAACTTCTGAAATAATACAGGTATATATTTACTACATATTTCAATTCTGAAATAATATAAAGAGCACAATAATCTCACGTTGTTCTCACCAACTCACAATTTTAAATATTCACACTAACCAGCACGTTAAAAACTTCACTATGAGTATTTATCGTGATCCAATGATCTAATAATATCTATTAGATCATATAGTCAGTCTTAAATATTATAACTAAAATACTATACGAGTTATTAACATATTATACGCCTATCGAAAATATCAGATAATATATACAGAGAGCTACTCAATCTACAACACACTAAGCTATATACGCATCCCTCCCGTCACGTTTATACGATCCAAACTATTATTATCAAAGCAAATTTTTTACTAAATGATAATATATCACATATGACTATACCTATAAAGTACATTAGAACTCGTTAAATCAAACACCCTATCACCACCATCCCGCCCCCCCCTTTCCATATTGATCTATTGATCTAGGTGTTCAGTAGTAACAGCTTTTCGAGAGAGGCACTTAATCCCAACGGCTTAAGCCTACCTAATCCCGTCGAGGGTACATGCTGCTACACCTTCGTGGTGATACTCATTCTCATAAGATTCACACCCCACAAGGCGCTCCTCACCCTGAGTTACTCACCGAGAATATTAATATAATATAGGCTATATAAACCTTAGTATTATAAATACAGGAATTTATCGTAATTTAAGGTATACGTTAGTATATTATAAGTATAAATATATATAACTTAACAATGGAGATAATAACGATCAGATATGATATTAGATAAGAAATATGATAGTATTATGTTATATGAAATATATACGTTATCGACATGATATATATAATATAAGTGAGTTAGATGAATATAGATATATCCGTGAGCATTAATAGTTAAGCTTTACTGTTCTGGCAGGAAGTATGTATAGAATTACTGATCTGGAAATTAGCTACAATGACTATACTTTGCTCTGAATAGTTAGCTATGATTACCCTTCAGATATAAGGTGCGAGAGAGCGTAATACCGTTTACTTAATTATAATTACTTAGATATATATCTAAGGATTTTTCATCATTCTTATTATATACTTATAGTATATATCATACAGTAAGTATATATAACCTATATAATATTATAGATTATATAATATATAAAACTGTGGTGATTGCTATATATATTATATTAAATAAGTAGATTACGTCGTCGCATACAAAAATATAATAATACGAGGTATCTAGAAATAAATTATTTCAAGTTCCATAAAAGTAAGTTTGCATATGCTGTGCCTGCTTATCTTCGCCCCCTCCTACTGCCATTCCGTACATTTCAATTTGTTATAATAATGTGAAGTATTCCAACGAGAGTATAGTAATACTATTGAGTACCACATTGCCCTTCCATTTCTCTCTGTTCCGTATGTTCTTCTATTTAAAGCTGAGACTTCTCCAGAGCTTACTTTATCACTATACGTCTAACGCCCATTGGCTATACACAGACGGAATAATAATCCAGGGGAGTCGGGCGCCTTTTGCACACCCTGACATCTTGGGCAGAATCTGAGATAAATTCCTAGTCAGGAACTTTTAGTTGAATGAGCGGGTGAGCTATGCCCCCATGACCCAATTACCTCCTCCTCTTGTTACGCGCAATGTACTTTTTGAATTTAAAATGATGCCTTGTCTTATGTTATTTTCTCTGTCTAATCATTATTCAATATTAAATCGCGAGGACACTTATCGAGAAGCGAGCTCATTTCTAATTTGCTCATCTGAGCTCCATTTCCGAAGTAGCTTTGATATTTCTTATGGAAATGTTATTTGCTATAATGCTTATAGTTCACTATTCGACCATTTAATTGTTTTATTTTCATAGTTATCTCAATGTTTGTATGTAAGTTTCCAATCACAATTTTCTTTTTTTTCAATTGTTGTCATCGTTCGGGTTGTTTGTTAAGAATTAAGATTAGTAACACTGTTGTATTTTCTTCTTGAGAGGGCTATCAAAGTCACATTGAGAGCTACAATCTTATGAAACAGTCTCGTGCTTCCTTATTCTTTGGAATCTTTAAATTCTATGCTCCGCTCTTATTGCATTGAGCTCTTCCTTATTCTTTCTCCTTTTGTATCATAATTTTTTCCATATTTTTCAGCGTCATAAATCTTTCTGCAATGATCGAACGACCACTGTCATGCTTGAATGTGCATTCAGTCACGATATTCACTTTCACGTATTTTTTTAAACACTTACTATTTACTTTACAAGTAAAGATTTCCCTATGTATAATCTCTATCGAGATCTAGTATATTTCTTCTCCTAAATCTCCATATTATTTGTTATTCGTGTATTCCCAGTTTTCTGCTTATCGATATCTTAAACAGATCGATCTAGAACCAGGTATTCTGATCTTTCCCCTGTTCTGACTCCATGCATAAGCGTTTGGTCTGTTAAGAGAATTTATGAGGAAACCTCGCATCCTGGTGTAATTTTATGCTTTCTCTACAATTTATTTGTCTCAAAACGAGAATCATTTCTTCCCTCTTTCGCGTCATAAACAAAAATTACTCTTATATGCACGTCTCTTTCTCTCCTCATCTATTTATTCAGTTGTTTTCTTTAACCATGCATATTAATCCAGACCAGGAAATGTAAAGATGTTATGTTAATGCTTGAAAAGGCCCAATATAGTTTGAACAGAATTCAGCCTTCTTTAATCATCTCTTTTAATTCTTCAGACACTCCTTTCTAACTTATTCTCTGTATTGCTTTGCAGGTTGAAAATATACATTAGACCTTTAATCTTCCACAACCTTTCCTTCTATAATTCTACACCATATCCTAATTATTTTCTGTTTACAAAGTAGGAATAATATTTAGCAGGAATAATAAAATTTATTGCAAATCTTATCTCGGCTCTCCAAAATAATATCAGTAAGGACAACAGTCGTACATGGTTGATGAATTCACTCCTTTTCGCTTCTCGCATCGTCCATCTACTATGGGCAATTATAAACGGCTCTTCGTGACCGATTCGGGTAAGTCATTTGCATGAACGATCCGGCGCCTTGGGATGTCCATCGAGTCGAATCATTATTAACCTCATACGTAAGCGAGTCTGACATACTTCGCTCACAGGACATTTCTCGGCTAAACTTATTTACTCACTTTTCGGTATTTCCATATCCTTCTCTATAACTTGAGTTTCTTTTATTCATCTGAGGCACTTCACTTACTCGGCACATCATTATCGAGAATAGACGTAGCATATAGGGAATCTAG
>JABUQX010057012.1:47500-52500 GCA_015478945.1 Trachelipus rathkii | reverse complement strand
TTTCACTATTCTTCATTATTTTTTTTTTAGAGTATATCCTGTGACTTTCATAAAAATCGGGGGTGACAACCCTCTGGGTAACAATTACCAAAAATATAATTATACTTTTCTGACAAAGGAAAGATTTCAATAACTTTGCCATTATTAAAAGTTATTACAAAAATGGACTGCAATTGTTAGACCCGTGAAAATAGAAGTTAAATTTTAGGTATCCCAATCCGAACTCAATTACTCGTAACACAAAATTCAAGCAATAAAAATTATCAGACTGAAATAAGCGCAATTACGGGAATTCGACTTGAGGATTGAGGAACGCTCTTTTCAAGAATAAGAAACACCAAAGGGGTTTAATGTGTAAATTGCCCGATCAGGTCTACTTGAAAACTTAAATCGAAACCGACAAAAGAACCTGTTTCACTACGGCCTCAAAGGAAAATATTTTTTTAAGAGTTTCAATTACACGTATAAAAAAGAGTTTATTACGCAATCGTAAACACACACACACATTATTTATATATATATATATATATATATATATATATATATATATATATATATTATAATATAATATATATTATATATATATATATATAATATATTATATATATATATTATATATATATATATATAGTATCATATATTATGGCCCTGGCAGAATTTTTTTAGGGGTTTAATATTATATATATATATATTATATTATATATTATATATTATTAATATATATATATATATATATATATATATATATATATATTAATATAATATATACGGTATATATATATATATATATAATATAATATAATATATATATATATATATAGTATATATATATAATATATATATAATAATATATATATATATATATATATATATATATATATATATATATATATTATATATATATATATTACGGTTATAATATATAATATATATATAATATATTATAATATATATATATATATATAATATATATATATATATATATTACTATATATATATATATAATTATATATATATATATATTATATATATATATATATATATAATATATATAGGCCCTTTTCTGTTTTAGCCAATGGTCAGTTTTGAATTTTTTTTTTTTTTTTATATATATTATATATATATATTGCTTACTATATGATACCAATAATCAATTTCAGTGGTAACGGACATGATTTAAAAATATTTCGAAGTATTTTTAAATAATTTTTAAAAATCACATTTATGTAAAATAATTTTAAAAATTGAAATATCTCGAAAAAGTACGACACTTTACAGAAAAACCAATACATATTTGAATCAGCGTATAAAAGCTTATTACAAAACTTGTAAAAAAAAAACAATTTTTTTCATAAATTAAATATCTCAAAAAGTACGATACTTACAGAAAAACCAATACATATTTGGAATCAGCGTATAAAGCTTATTACAAAAAAATTGTAAAAAAAAAAAATTATAAAAAAAATTAGGGGCTCGAGCCGACGGGGGACAGAGGGGGGGACGTTTCCATACCCCGTAGGGGAGGGGCGGTGGAACCCCGCGACACCAAATACCAAAGAGCGGGGGTTTCGGAGACCTCCCCGGAAGGGGGAAATAGTCCTACCCTGTCGTTCTCCCCGGAAGGCCGAGAGACCCGACTCCTGCCATCTTTTGCGGTTTACCCTTGGGTATTCCTTAGTTAAAAAAAAAAATTTAAAAAAATTAAAAATGACGGATCCGTAAAACGTAACTGGCCTATATATTTTTTTAATCATGTCCGTTAATCCCACTGAAATTCATTGTTGGTATCATATAGTAGCAATATTATTTAAAAAAAAAAAAAAAAATTCAAAACTGAACCATTGTGGTAAAATAAGAAAAAGGTCCTATATATGATATATATATAATATATATATATAGTATATATATATTATATAATATAATATATATATATATATATTATATATATATATATATATATATATATATATATATATATATATATATATATATTTATATTATTATAATAAAATATATATATATATATATATATATATATATATATATATATATATATATATATATATATATATATATATATATATATATATATATATAATTATAAAAACACAAAAAAAAAAATATATATATATATATATATATTATAAAAAATATATATATATATACCGATTATATATATAATTATATATATATATATATATATATATATATATATATATATATTATATATATAGTATATATATATATAATATATATAAATCGTCATTTTTTATATATAAAATTTATATATATATATATATGATAATAAACACACTAAACACACTAAATATACATATAACTGTTAGTCTTTCCTAACGGTAGGATGATAAAGTATATTTTGAGCCTTTTCAGAGTAGAGAAAAATATCTTTCCAGAGTGCACATCGCGAGGGAGATATTGTAGATGCCAAAATTCTTTATAATCCAAATGTGACTGCATAAATCAAATATATTTTTTTTTTTAACAAAATTAGTAAAATATTTAATAGGCCTTGATGAAATGATTTTACTAAAATTAATTAGTATGAATCTATGACTTACGAACTTACTCTCAAAATGGTTGGAAAAATCATCAAGAAAAGGAATTGTAATTGCTTTCTCTTTTCATTTTTCATTGATTCTAATACACGGTAATTTCATTTCTTCGCTAGCTGAAAGCAAAAAAGTTCTGTTGCAACTTCCAAAATGCTTTAAAAATTTTCATCAATGTTTGGGCGAAAATCTTTCAAAACGATTAAGAGCAGTTGCTCTCACTAACGATGGAGAAGGCAATGTAGGACAAAATTTGAAGAGTGGAGAAGACAGTTGAAATTAAACTTAAAACCAATTCGTTTGTGATTAAAGATTTAAAAAGATTTGTGTTTTTTAAAAAAGGTTCAATATCTCAATTCATCTCAAGCTCCTCTAAATCCTCACCAATAGATTTAAAAACTTCTATAAATCGTAAGTAACAATCCATCGTGATTTTCAACATTTGTTTTACAGGGTTCACACTGAAATTTTGAATTTGATTTCCCTGACTTTCCCTGACCAAATCTGCAAATTTTCCTTGACCAGCGTGTTCGTTATTTTTGGCGTATAAAATATCTATTAATCATTATTGCAGCCTATTCACTCAGTTCATACATTAAATTATTGAAAATTTACTTTAGAAACTGTTCATCATCATGGATGAATTTAAAAAAAATTTTTTTTTTTTTTTTTTAGTAATTAGCCTATACCTTCCCCATAGCCGTCCAATGCACTCCTTTTTTATTTTTTTCAAAAGTAAACAGTTTTATTTATACAAAAAGAAAATAAATAAAAGCTTAACATTAATAGCCTAGGTTTAAAATAACGTCCCACTTTGTGATCACAAAAGTTTCTAAAATGGGCGAGAATTTAGGTTAAGTTTTTCTTCTCAAGCATTTTCGATTTTTTGATTTTTATAGTGGTCCTTCTTCCTGTCAAAGCTTTCAAGTTTTAACCATCTTCTCTGCTCTTCAAGTTTATAGATCTGTATGGATAATTTTCTTTTTTTCAACCTTTTTATTCTCTTCTTTTTGGTTCTGTTTTGACTCTTTGAGATGTTCTTCATATCTCCTATGGGCAGCTCTTACATTTGTCAACATTTTTTGAGTGATAGGAACTTTATGAATACTTTAATGAGATCTTATAGCATTGTGCACTGTTCTTTGAGAAATCAGACTATGTTCTTTCAGATTCTCCACTAAAATTGCTTAATTTATAGAAAATCCTCCTTCCACTGTCGCATTTCCATGCGAAAATATCAGTCCTAATTTAATAATTTGCCACAATCACCATCCAAAAATATTTTGAATTTTAATTCAAGGGTAGAATGAGCTTCACTGCAAAGTAGAGTGTATTGTGCTTTTGCTTTCTAGAAAAATAGGGAGCAAGTCCATGGTTAATCACATATTTACATTTCATCGACCCCATTTAAAAAATTTGAAGCTACCGCACTATCTGGAAACATTAATTTAAATGTTTCCCCTATATCTGCACACGAGTTTAAAGACATTTTATCATCCACCACCTTTAATGCCCATAGTATTTTAGATCTTGTAACATCATCTTTAATGCAAAAAGATGAAACTGATTGATAAACTGGTTTTGGTTGGTTATTAATAGAACACTCAGGGTCATTTACAATCGGTTGAGTATGATTAGAAGTTGATGGAATGGCATAATTTTCAGTGCACACACTTTCACTAATATTTGTATTATTAGAACACGTAACGAAAAAGTTTTTCAATGATGGTTGGTCCTGCTGAGTTTTGATTAAATTCAAATGAGTTTCCCCTCTTGAATGTGAAACTTCGGCTTGGCGTCCCATGTTAGATAGATCAAAGTTCTTTTTACATACTTTACAGTATGCCTTGGAACTAACTATCAGGTCCTTTACCCAACCACCTGATAAACTGTGGGTTCAGTTTGACGTCCAACCACTGGTCGTTAAAGTTAGTTTTTTTTGTTTGAAGTCATTTTATAAAATAAATAATAAATACCTTCAACTGCACAAAAATCAAAAATCACTTCGTCAAACCTAAAAAAAAAAACACCTCAAAAGTATAAATCCCTAAAAAGAAAAAGATATAAACAGATTAAGTCATAAGTCATACAGTCTAAAACACATCCATATACCAATCATCTTCAATCGAAAGGATGAACTTGGAACAACCTCTACGAACAGAATAGGAAGAATAGTAGGTAATAGTGAACTAAAAATAGAAAGAAACAGGATAGAAGTAGATTTATGGAATGTCATTCCTCGCCCATCCTTTTCATTCACTTATCAAATACATCTCTTATTCCACAATTATACAGTAAGGAAAAAAAAATATATAAAAAATATGCAACTTGGTCCATGGATCATTCTTCATTTTTCATGTTTTGAAATTTTAAAATTTCCCTGACTTTCCCTGACCAATTTTTTTTCCCTGACTTTCCCTGACCAATTTT
>JABUQX010057012.1:17500-27500 GCA_015478945.1 Trachelipus rathkii | reverse complement strand
CGGTCTTAGTGTCTATTCCTAGGTTATTGGGTACGGGGAAACGATTGGTGTACATTAGAAGGTGCTAGGATGCTTCCTTCTATGAGTTATTACCCTACCCCTGTTCTAGCCTTTTCTGCATTGACATGTCCTACGTCACGATACACCCGTATTAGTGCCTACCCCGTAGGTATTTGGGGTACGGGAGTCGTTGGTGTATATTAGAAGGTGCTAGGATGCTTCCTTTTAGTATGAGTTATTACCCCTACCCCCCTTTTCTAGCCTTTTTTCTAGCATGACATGTCCTACGTCATCGAATACACCCGGTAATAGTGTCTACTCCTAGGTTATAAGGTATGAGGAGTCGATTGGTGTGTATTAGAAGATGCTAGGGTGCTTCCTTCTATGAGTTATTACCCTACCCCCCTTTTCTAGCCTTTTCTAGCATGACATGTCCTACGTCATAGAATACACCCGGTAATAGTGTCTACTCCTAGGTTATAAGGTATGAGGAGTCGATTGGTGTATATTAGAATGTGCTAGGTTGGTTCCTTCTACGAGTTAGTATCCCCCCCCCCTTTCTAACCCTTCTAGTACGATATATCGTATGTGATAGACCATATTCGATATTAGCATCGATTAGTACATAATCGACACTGCTGAATCGATTCCTGTGGTTTACGACGGGCTCGATTCACTCCTAACAAGAGTTAGTATTAGATATTACCCTACCCCCCTTGTTGGTGTATTGCAATCCAACATTGCAATGTTGCATGCAATGTTGCAAATGTTGCAAACAAAATTTGCAACATTTTGCAACATTTTGCAACATTTTGCAACATTTTGCAACATTTTGCAACATCGTTATTTTGGCGTATTAACACGTTTTAAGGGTCAAATTATATGTTTTCGGGTGCGTAGAAGCGTTTTCCGGGGTCAACGATGCGATTGGATCAAAACCCGAGGCTCTGGCGCACCGCACCGCCCCGCACAGCGTCACATCATCTTTTTCGCTTTTGCCGTCTCGATTTTCTATATCTCAGCTACCTTTTTTTTCTTCTGACTATCACATTTCGAACCTATGTTAGAACCCGCAGCAAACTCTATTTTTTCCAAATTATTAATTGTTATATATATTATATTATATATATATATATATATATATATATATATATATATATATATATATATATATATATATATATATATATATATATATAACTATATAACTAATATATATATAGGCTATAGGTTATATGATATAGAGAGAGAGAGAGAGAGAAAGAGAGATTAAGTCGAGTACATGTAGGTATCTGACGCAGTATCTGTTGTAGGGAACTGTCCTAACATGAGGTCATATAGGTAACTACCCTAACTTGAGTTCCTGTATGTAACTATCCTAACCTCACACACACACACACACACACACACACACACACACACACACACACACACACACACACACACACACACACACACACTCGATATTTTTGATGCCTCAACTTTGATACCATCAACTTTTGATGCCTCAACTTTGATACCTCAGCTTTGATACCTCAACTTTGATACCTCAGCTTTGATACCTCAACTTTGATACCTCAACTTTGATACCTCAGCTTTGATACCTCCGCTTTGATGTTTCAACTTTGTTGTCTCAACTTTGATGAGTCATCAAAGCTGAGACATTAAAAGATGAGTCATCTTTGTTACAGGAAAAAAGAAGGAGGAGGAGTAAGAAGAAGAAGAAGAAGAAGAAGAAGAAGAAGAAGAAGAAGAAGAAGAAGAAGAAGAAGAAGAAGAAGAAGAAGAAGAAGAATGAGAAAGAGGAAGAAGAAGAAGAAGAAGAATATGTTTAGTTAGAGTTCGTATACACACAGTCTTACATTTTTTATTTTTTATTTTTTATTTCAATCAGGTCTTTTATTTATAGAAAAGCTGTTTCATTACCAAAGTTAAAGTTAAAGTTATAGATAAAAAGTTAAAGTTAAAGTTAAATTTTCATATTGAAGGATAAGATTTACATTTTTTTCATGTATTAAATACAAATGGTTTTTGAAAAACATTTTTGTTTTTCAAAAAACATTTTTGTTTTATAGAAAACATTTTTGTTTTTTGAAAAACATTTTCTTTTGATGAAAAACATTTTTGTTTTTTTGAAAAACATTTTTTATTTTTGAAAAACATTTTTTTTAAAAACATTGTTTCTAGAAAAAAAGTTGTCAAATTTCCACGAAAAACATGATTTTAGGGACCATAAAGCAATAAGGCAGTAAGACACTACAGCAAACAGCCACCAGAGGGTCCCCACCCACCCTCACCCCCCTTCGTGTTTTACTGTTTTACTGCTTTACCATACTTATTATTATAAAAATTACTATAGTAACCTCATTTTTCTTTTTACAAACTTAAACATTTCATCATATACACCATGTTTTTTTTTTCTCTCTCCTACATAAACACAGCTTAATAATAATAATTTTTGCATAAACATAAAATAAAAATAAGTTCTTATGTATGAACTTAGCATAGTAAGAGGATGAGGAAAACCAAGATTTTTTAAAAAAAAATAATTTTAAAATTAAAAAGTGTATATATATTTATATATAAAAGAATATTATAATATATATATATATATATATATATATAATATATATATATATTATATATATATATATATATATATATATATATATATATTAATGTATGATATATCAAGTCCCTATATAAAGGTATGTGTATGTGTATGCATGTGTATATGTGTATGGTGATGTGTATGTTTATTAGAGGTCGTTATACACATACACATAGTCTTACATTTTTATTTCAAACTGAGGTATTTTATTTATAGAAAAGCTGTTTCATTACCAAAGTTAGAGTTAAAGTTAAAGTTAAAGTTAGAGTTAAAGTTAAAGTTGGAGATAAAGTTAAAGTTAAATTTTCATGTCGAAGGATAAGATTTATATTTTTCATGTATTAAATACAAATGTTTTTTTTTTTTTGAAAAACATTGTCTTTTGATGAAAAACATTTTTGTTTTTTCGAAAAACATTTTCTTTTGATGAAAAACATTTTTATTTTTTGAAAAACATTTTTAAAAAACATTGTTTCTAGAAAAAAGTTGTTAAATTTCCACGAAAAACATGATTTTAGGGACCATAAAGCAGTAAAACACTACAGCAAACACCCTCCAGGGGCCCCACCCCCACCCCCACCCACCTCATGTTTTACTGCTTTACTGCTTTACCATACATACAATTAATAAAAATATATGTCACTACCTATTTTTCTGTTCAATCATATACATTTGTATTTCACATTACCCTTTTTCTAAAACTTTTTAAAACAAACTTAGACTTAAATAAATATATTTTAATTTGTAACACTTAAGAGACCTGGTGGTAGACCTTTTATATATATATATATATATATATATATATATATATATATATATATATATATATATATATATATATATATATATATATATATATATATATATATATATATATATATTATATATATATAAAAACAGCTAACATTAACAAATTTCCATACTTAACAACAGTAAAGTAACTAACATAGCATACAAAAACGTAACATATTCACACTTTTTTCAAGCATATCTCTAACATATCAATGTTAATTTTACATTAACATAGTAATATTTAACAAAGATTTATCGTATCCTAACCTAACGAATGTAATAAACTAAGAATAAATCGCACACGCACACACACACACACACACACACACACACACACACACACACACACACACACACACACACACACACGACCACACACACACACACACATACACCACACACACACACACACACACACACAACACACACACACACACACACACACACACACACACACACACACACAGCACACAACGAGGAATATTTGCTAGCGTAACAAAGTTTTCACATTAATAAGCTAACATAGCATCACCTAAACTAAGAATATAATGTGACAACGGCAAACCTAACATACTTTAAGCACGAATAAACAGCTAACATTATAACAAAGTTCTATACTTAACAGCAGTAAAGTAACCAAAATAGCATACAAAAACGTAAACTATTCACACTTTTTCATGCATGTCTTTAACATATCAATGTTAATTATTACCATTAAGCATAGTAATATTTAACCAAAGATTTAACGTATCTAACACTAACTATTTGTAATGAACAAGAATAAAGCCACAGACAAACACAAAACACCACACACAACACACACACACACCATACCACACACACACACACACAAAACACACACACACACACACACACACACACACACACACACACACACACACACACACACACACAACACACACACAAATATATGTTAACGTAACAATGTTTTTACATTAATAAAGCCAACATAGCAACACCTGAACTAAGAATATAATATACAACGACAAAATTAACATACCTTAAACACGAATAAACTGTTTACATCAGCAAAGTTCCATACTTAACATCAGTAAAGAGCTAACATTACATACAAAACGTAACCTATTCACACTTTTTCAAGCATATCTGGGACATATCAATGTTAATTTTACATTAACATGGTAATATTTAACAAAGATTTATCATAACCCTGTCTAATTATCATACTGACTAACGAATAAATGCTAACGTACCAAAGTTTTTCGCATTAACATAGTAATATTTAACAAAAAATCATTTTAAAACAGAGCACAACCTTCTACCACGTTCAAATCTAAAACGAATATGACGATAAAATAAGTCTCGAGAGAAAAGATAAGGCAATATTACTGGAACAAACACAAGTCTAAGAGATAAGGGATATTTCAACCAATCACGGAAAGGTATAGGATATTTCAGCCAATCACAGAGTAGGGCAAATATAGATGACGGATATGTCCAACATGGAATTAGCATCCAAAGTCTTACTATATATATATATATATATATATATATATTATATATATATCATATATATATATATAATATATATTATATATATATATATATATATATATATATATATATATATATATATATATATATATATGGTAAACATATACATAGGATACGCCCCCCTTATGTAAAATAAAAGAAATCCAAAATAGCATACATAATAAAATATATAAAAGAATACATCTTCCACCGAGAGATACCCCGGGGTTTCACCCCTTGCTAGATGAATGAATCCCCCATGGGGTATCACCCCGAAGGGACGTGTAAACAGGCATTACCCTCCGAAGGAGGGTAAGGCCTCAGCCTGCTTACACGCCCCTTCGGGGTGATACCCCATGGGGGATTCATTCATCTAGCAAGGGGTGAAACCCCGGGGTATCTCTCGGTGGAAGATGTATTCTTTTATATATTTTATTATGTATGCTATTTTGGATTTCTTTTATTTTACATAAGGGGGGCGTATCCTATGTATATGTTACCATAATATATATATATAACGGAAAAAATGCATGGCGCAAGCACAGGAACGGTCAAACAAAAATTATATATGGGATATATATTATATATATATATATTACTATATAAATATATATAATATATTATATTTTAATTTAACTATATATATATATATATATATATATAATATATTTTATAAGAGTAAGACTTTGGATGCTAATTCCATGTTGGACATATCCGTTATCTATATTTACCCTACTCTGTGATTGGCTGAAATATCCTATACCTTTCCGTGATTGGTTGAAATATCCCTTATCTCTTAGACTTGTGTTTGTTCCAGTAATATTGCCTTATCTTTTCTCTCGAGACTTATTTTATCGTCATATTCGTTTTAGATTTGAACGTGGTAGAAGGTTGTGCTCTGTCTTAAAATGATTTTTTTGTTAAATATTACTATGTTAATGCGAAAAACTTTGGTACGTTAGCATTTATTCGTTAGTCAGTATGATAATTAGACAGGGTTATGATAAATCTTTGTTAAATATTACCATGTTAATGTTGAAAATATAACATTGATATGTCCCAGATATGCTTGAAAAAGTCTGTGAATAGGTTTACGTTTTGTATGTAAATGTAGCTCTTTACTGAATGTTAATATTGGAACTTTGCTGATGTAAACAGTTTATATCGTGTTAAGGTATGTTAATTTGTCGTTGTATCATGATATTCTAGTTCAGGTGGTTGCTATGTTGGCTTTATTAATGTTAAAACATTGTATACGTTAACATATATCGTGTGAATGTGTGTGGTGTGGGTGCTGTGTGTGTGTGTGTGTGTGTGTGTGTGTGTGTGTGTGGTGTGTGTGTATGTGTGGTGTGTGCGTGATGTGATGTGTGGTAGTTTGTGTGTTGGGTCTGTGGCATTTGATTCTTAGTTCATTCACAATGGTTAGTTAGGTTAGGATCACGTTAAAATCCTTTGTAAATATTACTATGTTAATATGTAAAAATTAACATTGATATGTGGAAAGACATCATGAAAAAGCGTGAATAGGTACGTTTTTTGTATGCTATATTGGTTACTTTACTGTGATTAGTATAGAAATTTGTTAATGTTAGCATGTTTATTCGTTGCTTAAAGTATGTTTAGGTTGCCGCTTGTACATTACTTATCTTAGTATTAGGTGAATGCTAATGTTAGCTTTATTAATGTGAAAACTTTGTTACGTTGCCAAATATTCCTCTGTGTTGTGTGTGTGTTGTGTGTGGTGTGTGTGTGGTGTGTGTGTGTGTGATGTGTGTGTGTAGTGTTGTGTGTGTGTGTGTGGATGTGTGATGTGTGTGTGTTGTGTGTGTGTTTGTGTGTAATAATTATGTGTGTGATGTGTAGTGTGTGTGTGTGCTGTGTGTGCTGATGTGTAGATGTAGTGTGTGTGTGTGTGTCGTGTGTGTGTGTGTGTGTTCTTAGTTTATTACAATCGTTAGGTTAGGATACGATAAATCTTTGTTTAAAATATTACTATGTTAATGTAAAAATTAACATTGATATGTTAAAAATATGCTTGAAAAAGTGTGAATATGTTTACGTTTTTGTAATGCTATGTTAGTTTCACTTCACTGTTGTTAAGTATGGAACTTTTTGTAATAGTTAGCTTGTTATATATATATATATATATATATATAATATATATATAATATATATATATATATATAAATATATAATAATATATATATATATATATATATATATATATATATATATATATATATAAAAAGGTCTACCACCAGGTCTCTTAAGTGTTACAAATTAAAATATATTTATTTAAGTCTAAGTTTGTTTTAAAAAGTTTTAGAAAAAGGGTAATGTGAAATACAAATGTATATGATTGAACAGAAAAATAGGTAGTGACATATATTTTTATTAATTGTATGTATGGTAAAGCAGTAAAGCAGTAAAACATGAGGTGGGTGGGGTGAGGGTAGGGCCCCCCTGGAGGGTGTTTGCTGTAGTGTTTTACTGCTTTATGGTCCCTAAAATCATGTTTTTCGTGGAAATTTAACAACTTTTTTCTAGAAACAATGTTTTTTAAAAAATGTTTTTCAAAAATAAAAATGTTTTTCATCAAAAGAAAATGTTTTTCAAAAAAACAAAAATGTTTTTCATCAAAAGAAAATGTTTTAAAAAAAAAAAAAAAAAAAACATTTGTATTTAATACATGAAAAATATAAATCTTATCCTTCGACATGAAAATTTAACTTTAACTTTAACTTTATCTCCAACTTTAACTTTAACTCTAACTTTAACTTTAACTTTGGTAATGAAACAGCTTTTCTATAAATAAAATACCTCAGTTTGAAATAAAAATGTAAGACTATGTGTATACGACCTCTAACTAAACATACACATACACACATACACATATACACATGCATACACATACACATACCTTTATATAGGGACTTGATATATCATACATTAAACAAGTCGAATGCAAGTTTTGACTTGAATATCTCAGTTGTATAACATATTTAATATATATATATATATATATATATATATATATATATATATATATTCTTTATATTTAAATAATGCACTTTTTCAGTAAAATTATTTTTTTAAAAAAAATCTTGTTTTACCTCATCCTCTTACTATGCTAAGTTCATACATAAGAACTTATTTTTATTTTATGTTTATGCAAAAATTATTATTATTAAGCTGTGTTTATGTAGGAGAGAGAAAAAAAAACATGGTGTATATGATGAAATGTTTAAGTTTGTAAAAGAAAAATGAGGGTTATATATATTTTTATTAATAATAAGTATGGTAAAGCAGTAAAACAGTAAAACACGAAGGGGGGTGAGGGTGGGTGGGGACCCTCTGGTGGCTGTTTGCTGTAGTGTCTTACTGCCTTATTGCTTTATGGTCCCTAAAATCATGTTTTTCGTGGAAATTTAACAACTTTTTTTCTAGAAACAATGTTTTTTAAAAAATGTTTTTCAAAAATAAAAATGTTTTTCAAAAAAACAAAAATGTTTTTCATCAAAAGAAAATGTTTTTCAAAAAACAAAAATGTTTTCTATAAAACAAAAATGTTTTTTGAAAAACAAAAATGTTTTTCAAAAACCATTTGTATTTAATACATGAAAAAAATGTAAATCTTATCCTTCAATATGAAAATTTAACTTTAACTTTAACTTTTTATCTATAACTTTAACTTTAACTTTGGTAATGAAACAGCTTTTCTATAAATAAAAGACCTGATTGAAATAAAAAATAAAAAATAAAAAATGTAAGACTGTGTGTATACGAACTCTAACTAAACATATTCTTCTTCTTCTTCTTCTTCTTCTTCTTCTTCTTCTTCTTCTTCTTCTTCTTCTTCTTCTTCTTCTTCTTCTTCTTCTTACTCCTCCTCCTTCTTTTTTCCTGTAACAAAGATGAGTCATCAAAGCTGAGACATTAAAAGATGAGTCATCAAAGTTGAGACAACAAAGTTGAAACATCAAAGCGGAGGTATCAAAGCTGAGGTATCAAAGTTGAGACATCAAAGTTGAGGTATCAAAGCTGAGGTATCAAAGTTGAGGTATCAAAGTTAAGGCATCAAAGTTGAGGCATCAAAGCTGAGGTATCAAAGTTGAGGCATCAAAATATTGAGTGTGTGTGTGTGTGTGTGTGTGTGTGTGTGTGTGTGTGTGTGTGTGTGTGTGTGTGTGTGTGTGTGTGTGTGTGTGTGTGTGTGTGTGTGTGTGTGTGTGTGTGTGTGTGTGTGTGTGTGTGTGAGGTTAGGATAGTTACATACAGGAACTCAAGTTAGGGTAGTTACCTACATGACCTCATGTTAGGACAGTTCCCTACAACAGATACTGCGTCAGATACCTACATGTGCTCGACTTAATCTCACTTAATCCCTCACGAACTTTTATGAAAGGTCAATTTCAGGCCTTGATACGGTATCAAGATATATATATATATAATATATATATATATATATATATATTAGTATATATATATATAATATATATATATATATATATATATATATATATACAATTAACCCTTGGAAGACCATAGTTTGGCTGCGGATTCTAACATAGGTTCGAAATGTGATAGTCAGAAAAAAAAAAAGGTAGCTGAGATATAGAAAATCGAGACGGCAAAAGCGAAAAAGATGATGTGACGCGGTGCGGGGCGGTGCGGTGCGCCAGAGCCTCGGGTTTTGATCCAATCGCGTCGTTGACCCCGGAAAACGCTTCTACGCACCCGAAAACATATAATTTGACCCTTAAAACGTGTTAATACGCCAAAATAACGATGTTGCAAAATGTTGCAAAATGTTGCAAAATGTTGCAAAATGTTGCAAAATGTTGCAAATTTTGTTTGCAACATTTGCAACATTGCATGCAACATTGCAATGTTGGATTGCAATACACCAACAAGGGGGGTAGGGTAATATCTAATACTAACTCTTGTTAGGAGTGAATCGAGCCCGTCGTAAACCACAGGAATCGATTCAGCAGTGTCGATTATGTACTAATCGATGCTAATATCGAATATGTTCTGTCACATACGATATATCGTACTAGAAGGGTTAGAAAGGGGGGT
>JABUQX010057012.1:7500-10000 GCA_015478945.1 Trachelipus rathkii | reverse complement strand
TGTTAGATATTTTGATATTTTTAATTAAATAAATAATGAAATATTGCTAAATATTGAACCGAATTTATCATTAAAAATATCAACTTTAAGCCGATATTCATAATAAATTCATTAACGTAATCGTAATAAATCGCGTTTCACAGGTAATTAAGCGCTTGTCATTTGCATTACTTTAATTATATATATATATATATATATATATATATATATATATATATATATATATATATATATATATATATATATATATATATATATATATATATATATATATATATATATATATATATATATATATATATAAAATAATAAAAATAATAATAATAATAATAATAATAATAATAATGACTTTTAAGCACATTTCAAATACTCTCCAAATTTTTGATATTTTTATAATAAATATTTTAATGAAATCAGATCTCTAAATGGAGATTTAAATTATTGAGATTAATTTTCATGACAAATAAACTTTGGAAATGATTCTTTCTCCACTGATCACTCACAGGCTCATGGTACTACCCTTGCAGCATATATATATATATATATATATATATTATTGGTAATATAAAAAAATATATATATATATTTGTAAATAGAAATATATATATATATATATATATATATATATATATATATATATATATATGGGAAAGAATCAAGAATCGGTACTCGGTATCGAAATCATCCTGAGAGTATCGATATCGGTAAAAAATAACAGATGCTCAACCGATACCAAAATCCTGTTTGAATAATTAGAAATTTAACTTTAATTTTAACTAAAATTTAAACCTTACTATTTTTACTAAAATTTTAACCTTACTATTATCCATTGCCTAATTATTTTTTTCAGGTGTGATTGCTATCTATATATTTAATGTAATAAAATTGGTATTGGTATTGTTAATTCCAAAGTATCGGCATTTTTTGGTGTCGGTAGTTTTGAAGTATCATTCCACACACACACACACACACACACACACTCTCTCTCTCTCTCTCTCTATATATATATATATATATATATATATATATATATATATATATATATATATATATATATATATATATATATATATATATATATATATATCTATTGTAATGTTTGCTTCTCATTTCGATATGCTTGACAATAAGAGCTTTTTGAAATAAAATAATTTTCATCATCTGTTTGGCACTTTTGTTTTCATTATTTGGACAATTTAAATGTAGTGTTTGTCGGAGATATAATTCGGAGGAGATATATATATATATATATATATATATATATATATATATATATATATATATATATATATATATATATATATATATATATATATATATATATATATATATATATATATATATATATATATATATATATATATATATATATATATATATATATATATATATATATATATATATATATATATGAATTAAGCTAAAATTGGCCGATTCACCTCGTGCAGTGCGTTTTGCGGTGCAGTGCGGCCCACTATTCCTGTGTCCCTGTGCTGTGCGAAAAGAATGTTTTGGTTGCGAGGTGCGCTCACTCTGGTGTGGGTGGAAATTTTTTATTCTCGGCCAACCCTAAAATAAGCATAAAATATTTTGGTTGAAAAATTTCAATTTGCAATATCAATGTTTCAAATCAGGAAGAAAATTAATAATTTACAAATTTGCTTCAGATCATCATCATCCTCATCATCAACATCATCATCATTATCATCATCATCCTCATCATCAACATCATCATCAACATCATCAACATCATCATCATCATCATCATCATCATCTCTTATTGGAAACTCTTTCTATCAAGATTTATATTGAAGTTCAGGAACATTTAACTTTCAGGCTCCAGTTTTCAGACTTCCGATTCAAATGTTAATTTTACTGGTATATACCGATAATAAATGATGCCTACTGGTAAATACTGGTAGACAGATAACTGTGAATTCTTGTTTTACTCTATGATTTTGTACACTAGATTCGCCAAAAAAAAAAAAATATTAATCGAAATTTGGAATTGTTAAACAACACTTTAATGGTAAATTACGAAGATCTGAAGTTGCCTGAAGATTTACGGTTTGCAGGGGGAGTCGCCGTCAGCCGGGGTGTCTTCACTTTGCTCCGTCGCTCCTCCCCCACTGCTAACCACCCCTAGTTTCATATTATTCCGCCTCATATTTTGTGATATTTAAGAAAACGGGAGCCTGAATTCCACTCCACTAGTATTAAGTTAGAGTCGGTAAGCTGATTCTTGATCACCTATAATTCCTCCCATCTTACGCTTTGTTGCTCCACCTTTACTTGCAACCACGGTACTGATGATATTCCTCATTGTAGAAACATTTTAGCAAGTCAAAACCCGCTGTAAATTAATTAAATTACTTTTGTTTGAATTTTCAGAAATAGAAAAAAAAAAACACGTTTCAATATTTAAAAAAGTGCAAAACTTTTTCATCGCATCTTTTTAATTTTATTTAAATTTCAATTTATTTTAATTTTTATTTCAGTT
>JABUQX010057012.1:0-5000 GCA_015478945.1 Trachelipus rathkii | reverse complement strand
AATAAGTTCTCAAAAGTTTATATATATATATATATATATATATATATATATATATATATATATATATATATATATATATATATATATATATATATATATATATATATATATATATATATATATATATATATATATATATATATATATATGATGTGAGAAATTTCCAATTTTCACATACAAACAATGCCGTCTATTATATTTAAAACTGTTATATTTTGTGCCCACCGATAGAGGGCCAGAGAGATTTGAAATTGTAACGGGTAGGAGCGTCCTCAACGCCCTAAAACAGGGACAGTCCATAACGCTACAGTATGGCGGGAAGGTGCCTCGCTGCATCTCTCCCATAAATTCAACTTACTGAATTAATTATTATAATACTATTGTGAAGTTATATTGTTACACCAATTACCATCTAATTGCCCAAGTTAAACAAAGCGATTTTATACCAACTCAGGCAGCATAAAAATACAAATGCTTGGTGCCTAATGCATTATCAATTTAACCGGCGGATTTGCCGTGATATATTAAAATATGGGCTATATAAATTGTGTTTATAAAAAGTAATTACTGTGCCATTATTGCAATAATAAAATTGATTATCATCATCTGTCAATACCATTTATTTCACTTGCAAATTATGTAATAAAACTTCAAAAGCAGAAAAAACCCTTTTCATTGAAATCACCCTCATTTATTTAATTACTACCTTCTAATCTGCCTGGTTGCAATGCCAGTGCAACATTTTGGTAAACCCCGAGTGACATGCAACACCTTGCAAACCTGCAATACATTGCAATCTGCAATAAAATGCAGTCCCTTCTGAAATGGACCAAAAAAAAAAAATTTTCTACTAAAAAACAGTGATAATGAAAAGTTCCAAATTATACAACAAGTGCTTATTAAAAATTTGAAAAAAAAGTGAAATCATAGTGAAATTAATCTATAAAAGACAATTCTTTGCGTGAAGATCAAAAAAAAATTATATTAACAAAAATAATAATTGTGGAATTACAAAAGTCGCAATAAAAATAAAGAAAAAAAAATAGAAAGTGAAACGAGCTCTCCGTAACGGTCAAATTATTCTGTTACCAACCCAACATTTAAGTCAAGAGCAATTAGGCCTAAACCTTTTGAAAAAAAAATGGTCTCAATAAAGAAACTTTCTTTCTCTTTTAAAACTAAATCAAAGCGAGCTAAGACGGCTCCAACAACAAGAAATTGGGGGAGGGAAAAATCACCAACTCTCCGACAGACAAAAGTCCCCAACGACAACAACAAACATTCTTCCCGCGTCAGTAAGGAAAACGAGTCCATTCACCATCCCTATCCAAAAAGCTACCCAAAGCACACAAGTCTTCACCCAATCATACCCCGCGGGAGGGAAAGCCAACTGTTAAAGTCCTTATTCTCCCCCACAAATGTAAGTGTTTCTTACCCCCAACTCCAACATTAAGAAAATCATATCGAATCTCGTAAATAGAAACAAAAAAAAAAAAAAAATTTGTAACTAGTAAACTGTGATTAATAATAATAATAATAAAAATAATAAAAATTAATAATAATAATAATAGAAAAATTAAAAATAAAATAATAATAATAATAATAATAATAATAATAATAATAATAATAATAATAATAATAATAATAATAATAATAATAATAATAATAATAATAATAGATCAAGTGAAAAAAATATGCGATAATAAAAAAATTATTTTATAATAATCAATGGTTTAAAATTAGTAAGTGATAGAAAATTTTAGTATATAAATAAATTCTAGAAATGCTATGTCGAAGATAATCAATATATAATATGTAGCACGATGAAATTGAAAAAAGATTGAAGAATAAAAATAAAATAGCCAATGTATTCAAATGTAATAAATTTTTAGAAAAAAATGATGGTAACAAATGTAAGTAATTTTGATAAAAACAAAGATTTTCCATATATTTCATGCCAATTATTGTATTATTGAATAGGCCTAACATAGAGCGAGGCCAAAATAGCCCTTCCCCCCATCCGAAGCCATTGTAGTCAAAACTTAAAATTCGCGTGACTAAGAGTTGCAGCTGTAAAAGTAGACTATAGATGGAAGAAGCTGAGGGGAAGGATTGATTGTTTTTCATAAAGTGTAAAAATTTATGATTATAATTATATGTCAAAGTAATAAAAGTAGTATAGGTAATAAAAATAATGTGAAGGTGAGTAGCTCATACGAGACAAAGCCTGAATCAGATATACAAGCGCACGCCTGTGCCGAGAGACTCAAAAGTCAAATTTGTAAGAAATGCCAAATTTTAAAAGCTGTATATCGAAAGTTCCTAAAAATTTAGGAAACCTTGTAAAATTATTGCTTTAAGTATGATTCTGATTATGAATTTTGCATGTGCCTATTTTCAAATTTCCGCCTTTATTTCAAATTTTCCTCTCTTAATTGGTTGGTAAAATTCTATCTCTAAAAATTTCAAATTTTAAAAATTAATAAATGTATTTTAAAGTTACCCTAAAAATGGGGCTAAAAATCTGAAAAAAAAAACTCCATAGAAAACGGAGAATCTGAGTCGAATTCATTCACATGCTCAAGGCCACGTAAAAGCAGCTGACTGCCATTTGCATTCCTTAGTACAAGCCCTTTAAATTGAAAAAAAGAGAAAGAAACGAAGAAAATGTTTTTTAACAATGAAGCAAATGAACAAATAGAAAAAAAGCAAAACATAAAGGCTGATAGAAGGAAGAAGCTATTCCTTATTTTCTAGATAATGATTATTTCAATTTGAAACAGCAAAGTTTCCTCCTAACGTCAGCAAGAGCTAGATATTCAATAGAGAAAAATTTTGTACGTTCTTATTGAGGAAATTGTTTGAAAGAATAAAGAGAATGAAAATGCAGACGACTCAAAATGGTTATATGAGGTGGAAGGCCTACATTATATGTTGGTGTCTGTTAATCAAAATGACGTGGAAATGAAAATTTTAATTGGTCATTAATTATGTACACTAAGATAGAAATGTATTCTTCTCCTATTTTATCTATTGTAATGATCTGTCTTGTCTATTCTATTCTATAGCTTATTATGTTGTAACTATAAATAGATTATAAAGGGTTACTTAGAATGCAATGATATTGCAATTAACTCAGCCATACGCATCGTATGTCTGCTTTTGCAATTCATTGCACACTCCAGGGATTCACCACTTGATGTGAGAAATTTCCATTTTCACATACAAACAATGCCGCCTATTATATTTAAAACTGTTATATTTTGTGCCCACCGATAGAGGGCCAGAGAGATTTGAAATTGTAACGGGTAGGAGCGTCCTCAACGCCCTAAAACAGGGACAGTCCATAACGCTACAGTATGGCGGGAAGGTGCCTCGCTGCATCTCTCCCATAAATTCAACTTACTGAATTAATTATTATAATACTATTGTGAAGTTATATTGTTACACCAATTACCATCTAATTGCCCAAGTTAAACAAAGCGATTTTATACCAACTCAGGCAGCATAAAAATACAAATGCTTGGTGCCTAATGCATTATCAATTTAACCGGCGGATTTGCCGTGATATATTAAAATATGGGCTATATAAATTGTGTTTATAAAAAGTAATTACTGTGCCATTATTGCAATTATAAAATTGATTATCATCATCTGTCATACCATTTATTTCACTTGCAAATTATGTAATAAAACTTCAAAAGCAGAAAAAACCCTTTTCATTGAAATCACCCTCATTTATTTAATTACTACCTTCTAATCTGCCTGGTTGCAATGCCAGTGCACACATATATATATATATATATATATATATATAATATATATATATATATATATATATATATATATATATATATATATATATATATATATATATATATATATATATATATATATATATATATAGTGGCGTATTTATTAGCTAGGGGGCCATGGCCTCCTATATCTTTCCTAGACACCAAAATTTTTATATCCATGCTAATAATATAAAGTGCAGAAGTTAAATTAATTTTTATATAATTAGTCTCGTCAGGAACAAATCTGTTGTTCCTTTTGTTAAAATTAAATTTGAAAACCATCAGAGAAAATGCAACACAGAAATTAGCTTGATTTTAAAGAATGTGTAAGCACATCTGAATCTGAACTGAGTATTGAAATTGTTGTGCTCAAGAACAAATTCCAAAAATACAGACCAACATTCCTACTTCCGACCCTGTACAGATCTGATTTATCGCCATCCATTTTTATACCCATTTTTTGACATTCGAAGATCAACATTAGAGAGGTTTTTAAATTTTCCTTGTAATTTGTCATACTGAATGGGTGTAATGTGCCATATGAGAAGATAAAAGATTGTGTAATATTTTACAATGGAAGATCTGAAAGCCCAAATGAAGATTTAGTAAAAGCAGAATGGGATTTATGGAAGTTTAAATGGCATCACAGCACAGGTCGCCCAAAAACCGCAATAGATGGTCTAGTTTCTTGCTCGCAGTCACAATTTCTAAATATTTACATTTTGTTACAAATACTGGCAATTTTATCCATGTTTAATGCTTCAGTAGAAAGAAGCTTTTCAACATTAAGACTGAAACCACTTGAGAAATACTATTGGAGATGAAAGGCTTATTGGACTTGCCCTCCTACATACATAGAAATATTGAAATAAAAATTGAAGATGTTATTTCGGACGTCGCTCACTTCAGTGGTTGATCAGGGCGATTAAATTTAACAATTTAGGTAATGATTTTAATAATTCATATAAATTCTTCACATTTTTTATATGAATTTAATATTTTGTCCTTCCACTTTATATATATATATATATATATATATATATATATATATATATATATATATATATATATATATATATATATATATATATATATATATATATATATATATATATAGTATATATATATATATATATATAAAGAACGATTTTTGTTTGGCCCCCAAAAAAATTTCTGGATACGCCACTGTATATATATATATAT
>JABUQX010057011.1:65000-75866 GCA_015478945.1 Trachelipus rathkii | reverse complement strand
TTCAATAGTTTATAATAAGATTCCACTACACCATTATTCTCATAAGTTTAACAAAAAACTATCATACAAGAGGCATGATCAAATCCAAAGTACTATTCAAAATTAACAATCTTGGTTAAAATTAAAACGGCCTAATACAACATTAACTTATAAATCCTGGTCTATCGGAAAATAAAGTTAAAGCCTTATAAAGAATGTTGCAATAGACCGATCTAATGTTGCGAATGAGGTCCTTTGATTATTCCTTGATGATGCCAAATGGAAAAATAGGTCCGTGAACCGGCATTCTTGTTTATTGAATAGTGGCGGATAGGTAGATATATAAATCTTAGTATTGTCTTAAGTACTGATATATAGGAAGGGTTACGTTATCCCAAAGGGAATTAATATCTCAGAGAACTTATTCAGAACTGGGTTTTTTCTTTTGCATTACTCGAATCTTTTGGAGACAGCGGTTTGGCCTTAGATCTATAGGGGTATACATGTTCTATACTTTGTTTAAACTTAAGATTAAATACAGAAGAGTATATTGCGGGCATTAGGTATTTAGCTTATGTTTTATTCTTGTAATTCTTCAACATCTTACAACACTCTCTCGAGGTGAACACGAATATAATCGGTCTTCATTGGATTTACGAATTAAAGAACGCTCAATCAATAAACTGATTCACAAGGATCATAAATAAATGACTTGGGATATAGTATTAAAAATCTTTAGAATGTCTTCATATCTTCAGAGGAATTAAAACTTAAACTATTTTATAGACCAACGCAATTGGAATGGTAGATTTCTCTTTAAAAGATCCTTTAAATTCTCTTTATGCCAGCCCGCCGCACGTTCTTTTAATGTATTGAATTTTGGTAATTTAATATTAAGAAGAAAAGATTTATTGTCGGAGGGTTTTAATTGTTGATGTTATTTATTCATATAAATCCCTATGATCCAGTTCTTCTTATTCAACGATGGAGCGCGACAGCAAAATGGAGCTTCATATTTCATTTATCAAAACGTCATGTAATAACTTAGACTAAAGTAATTATCAAATTTGGAAACCATTATTTTCTTAAAGATTAATTGAAGCACTTAAAAGATATTCATTTTTTAACTCGGCGTGGCTCTAATAAAAAATATAAAATTACTTGGATTCCTGGTGAACAACAAGTAGAGATGGATTGACAAAAGATAGTTAGAACGTTAATTGACTTCTTTCGATATGGTAGAGGAGTGATTATTTCTTTTCTAATCTTAAAATTGGATAATTCTTTTTAGGGAATTTAATTTTAAAATTTTTGGGGATACTTAATGCCGAGCGCAAGGGTAAAGTAATACCGGTGAGAAACTTTGAAAATAATTATTTTTATAACACATTGGCTTACTAAATGAGGTTCTTTCACAAGATATACGAAGCCTGCTCTAACTTTTTTTCTTCTGTTCTTTCTGGTTTTAACAGCATAGAGAAAATGTCTATCGGGTTGGGTAAAAGGTTCTTGTAAGATTTGGAACAATAGTATAAGGAAACCAATGAGAAAATTAGTATTTATAATCGAAGTTTAAATCCACACAAACAGGATGCAATGAATCCAAGTTTTGTCAGGCCTATACTAGACTCAAATAGATTTTTAAAAGAGTTGTGAATATAGAGGCAAAAACAGGCAGAAGCTTAACAATTTTTAAAAAGAAAAAAGAATGAAAAATAACGATGCAATCTCTGAGTGCTTTAGGGTCAACTAGTGTCCCCACTCGCTCCCCTCTGTACGCAACAAATTGAGTCGTGGAACCGAATCCGAAATCATATTTTTTCGGGCTTGGACCTTAATTAACGAACAAGATACTATCGTGTATTTATCATGATCTCGAACAGACGTTCATTAATGATAAATGTTGGGAATGGAATAACTATATGAAAAATTTCTCATTTGAAATGAATGGATTAATGTAAATTAATTCAATGGATTAGGGTTGATTTAATAGTCATGAGATCAAAATGAATGGTTATGTTGTTGCTTCTACAGGTATGGATAGGATGTGTGTTGTTTTGTCATTTCTAGTATGTATGTTAAAAAAAGAATTGTGAATTATAAGGTTGATCATTAGTTATCTTGCGGTTTTAGCTAATTGTATGAAGTGATAAACTAATTGAGTATGATTGTAATACTGTTACATATGTTTCAACTAATGTGAGTAAGGATTTTATCTTCACTGTTAGTATGTTATGGGTTGCAAGTGAGTTTTGATTCAAATTAATTTTGTAGGTTAATTGAATCGTGATAGTGTCGGTATTGACTTAACTGTTCTTTTAAGTTCATTAACTAATTAAATTTGAAGTAATGCAAAAGTTTCTAGATTGTTATCTTTTTTCTTAAAAATTTAATTGTTTGTCAGTATGCGGTACAAGTAAAATATAAGAATTATCCCAATGTCGAAAGCCTCTTATTAATCTCCAATTTCAAGATGTCTTTGAGATTCTTGAAATTAATTAAGGGATTACTTTAGTTCTAATTTTATTGAGTTGAAATCCCATTTGTGCGCTCGTTGATTTATGGAAATATTAATATATTATCATAAATTCGCAGGCAAAAAATTCTTTAAAGTATTTTTTTTTTGGAAAGAAAATAGAATAGTAGTTTTAATTCTGATTGACATCTAGAGAGATCAATCAGTCAGATATCCTTCAATGAATTACTTCACCGGAGTGTACCAATGATACTGGCAGTACTCTTGTCTCCTCATTAAAATGTTTAGTTGAGATGGATAAGACGCAGGTAAAGAAGTAATGCAACTGCGACGAACATGTCATTACAGTCTGAATGAATTATTACTTCGATTAAAAAAGGTCGCCTATTTTCTTAAGTAAATGAAAATAATTAATTAAATATTAAATTTTTTAAGGTACCTATGATTATATAGAGTTAAGTAATTTTAAACAGTTATATTGGAATCAAGTTTGATTGTTTTGATAATAAATTTTATAATGAATTAATATTAAATAAAGATGCATTTTCAATAGATTAATCTTGATTGATTTGGATTTAACTGATGTGAATAGCGGCATTCTGATAAAGATAAAAATGAATTAAATCAAAAACTTTAATTATAAGCATACGGCTAATTCTGAATTAAATCAAATTAAATAAAAGCCCTAATTTAAGGCAGAGGCAAAATTCCGTTACAACCGAGTCTTCAAGGATGGGTCAGCAACATTAAAAGATTATATTACTGTTAATTATAAAGCTGATAGGTAATTAATTTAATCAAAGTTAATTAAAATAAATTCTTTAGTATTTATAAATCTTTCTGATATTTTTATTATTCTAATTAAACGAAATTTTTCGATTTAATTTGTTTTTTCTTTTATAGAATAAAAAATAAAATAAAAACATGTTCTAATAAAAATAAGAAATATATAAGGTTTCGTAAAAATAAAATTTTTCTATTTTTTATGGTTTTTGTTTTACAGTAAAGACCCCTGGGGCAAAAAAAAAAATATTTCGAATTCGTAAACGGACATATAAAAATTTATGGAAACTTATACATAAAAGATGAAAATGAAAGTGTTATAGCTCAATCAGGATAATTTGGGAAATAGATTACTAAACTCAAGCGAGATTAAGCACACAAAAAACAATAAATATAAGAAATTTATTTACAATAAAAATTTTATACAATCTAGAATTTTACTTAGGTAGGCAATAGGTAGAGCTATTCCTCTTTTAGTCACTCAATGGCAAAACTGGAGGTCTCTGTAATTCTGTTTTAGATGACTCCTTTGTTGTTTCTTCAGGTCTTGGTGGTAAAGATTGTAGGGATAATGGTCTATTTCTCGTTTGACCAGCTGACTTCTGTAACCTTGGTTCCACATCCCCTCGGACCGTCGAATTGGCTGTGAGTGATGTACGCATACGACGGATCTTTTCTATTATCTCTGGACCTTCAGATGTTTGATAAATTCCATAATTTCTTCTGAGTTACGTCATACATTTTGGGAGTGCTCAGGACTTGCACATTATCACCTACATTCCATCTGTAAGTGGCGTTACTCCCTCCTCTTGTACTTTTGAATGACGGCTGTTCTCAGGTCAAACTGTCTGAAAAACAGATGAATCTCTTGTCGATTGTGATAGAGACGGTCTATTCCTTAACTTGAGTTTGCTTGGGGAGTAAGAATTGATCATCTACTTCCTGAGGGAGTATAGTTATGTGTTTCTTCTACAGTATTGCTGTTGTTCATTGGTTGATCCTCTGGTATATACATTTGTTCATCATAAAAATTAGGGGGAAACCAAGAAGAAGTGTTGGAGATTCTTGATCATCTACCTGTGATCTAGCTTTTCAGGTTCCAGTACTTGTCTTTCTGTTGTAATTTCGGGAATTCCAATGTTTCTTCTGATTGCATCTGATTCAAAATTCATCATTATCAATGCAGAAATGAGGAGTTCTGTAATTCTTTTCTAATGGAAATTATCTTTTTACTTATCTCCGGTGATGACAGAAATAAAATCGATTGAATTTTAAAACAAGAAGCATAGCTTATTGGTCTTTATTTGATTTACATAAAAGACCCTCAAATTTTTTGTTCAATTTAGAACTTGCCTCTCTGGTTTGCTCTGGTTTTTGACAGCATTTACAAAAACATAATCGTCCACTTTCAATTCTCTTTGTGTGGCATGTTTGTGTTGTTTCCAAATAGCTTTAATTGTTGTCTTTTTCTAGACTTTCTCTTGCTAAGTCTTCTATAGTTCCATTCTTCACTAGACACTACCTCATCCTGATCATGTAATTTCTATTTTCCGATTTATATTTGTTAATGGAGAGGTATGATTAAAGATCTTCAGAAGAAAAGTCTCTTTTAAACATAAAGAGTTTAGAAAGACGAAAATGTTCAGATTGAATCGATTGGATCGATTTACGAGTATTAACTGCTATTTTGACAATAAGATAGTATTTGGAAGCCAATCTCTAGATTATCCTTTTATAACGAATGTTAATTTGAATTCACAAACCTTCATCTCACCAATCTTTCAAAACTACAGACAAACAAAAAAGACACGCCATTTGTGGCTTGGGGTTTGTGGGCGACATATTTAAATTATAAAAACGGTCGTGTCGCCTAAAAATTTGCGCTCGCAACTCGTCTCGGCTTTGCTTGGGTTTTTTTATCCTCCAGCTTACACAGCTCTTGAACGCCAGCTGAATGTGAATTCTGGGGCATTATCATGAGAGAGTTTTCTTGAAAAGGATGACTCAAGACGACTCTTTAATAAGGTAAAGTCTTTGAGCAACTATTCTTGACTTGTTCTTGATTTACAGGCACACGAAATCGCGTAGCGTGTTAAAAAATATCGGAAAACGAGAGATGTGTCTTGGCTCCTGAATCGAACATGTGGAAGTTTTCCTATACTATCCTACGTGTATCTAGAAACGGAAGTATAAGGAGAGCACTGTTAATTTCCTGCTTTTTGGAGGCTAGGATTTGACTTAGCACAGGAAACGCACTGAGAACAGTACTCCTTTACTCAACTTTACTTATTGAGGAAAAACGTATCTGTCTCTAACTCGTTTTTCAGTCCTCTGTGTCCCATGCCATTCAAGTGAAGAATGCATGATCTAGGTAATGTGACTCATGCTATCTGGTACTTTGTATTCTATGAGGTTCCCTTCTGATGTCTGCATATAAAGCACTTTCTTTATGGAAATGTGATTGGTCTTGGGGTTTTCCTTACTCCACTTAATAATTTTTTATCTAAGGGCTTCTCTTGTTCCCCATTAAGTTTTTCGTAAAAAGTTAAAGTTCTTTTGGTAGCATCCTGATTTCTTTTCATCCTTTAAAGAAATGTAAAACGTTTGGAAGCTTGTGCTGATGCCTACTCTAAGATAATAAGGAGTATATTTACTGTCTTTCCTGTCTTATACTTAATAGTTGGTGCAAAATTTCCAAATATAATTTCTCAACCGGGCAGTCGTCCCGTTGTTGTTGCTTGTTTGCGAAATGAAAAGCAGAAGGTTGTTATCAGTTAATTCGTGTGATGGGGTAACTCAACACTGTAATTCTTAACTGTCTGTAGTGAAAGACGAACAGCTAAACATTCCTTTCAATATATCATCAGTTTAAGGTTCCATGCCTCTTAACTCTTCTTGAAACGGAACGATAATGCTTTTCTTTGCCATCGTCCGCAGTTTGATACAAGTACTGCTCATTTCATAGTACTCCTCCTATTCCGTAGTCGCGTGGCTTGGAATAATCTGGAAAAGTTAACTGAAGGGGTTCACCACAAGCTCTCTTTAAGAGTTCAAACTGCTTTTTGGTGTCTTCTTTTCCATCAACTTACTTAACCCTTCTTCTTTATAAGGTTATATAATGTTGCCATTTAGTGCAAAGTCTAATTAAGAAGCGGAAAAAAAATTAACGAGAAAAATCCTATATAGGATTGTGTTTCCTCTAACCTTGTTGGAGGGAACTAACTCTCATCGATTCTATCTTTGGCTGGATCTGGGAATCTGTTCTCTTCGCTATCTAAATCCTATAGTTCCAATACTGAAGTTTGTAGAGAAATGACATTTTGGTTAATTTACCTTAATTTATGTATCTCTCTAAATGCAGTAAACTTTTTCTTAAGTTTTCAAAATATTCTGCCTTTATATTTTTACCCATGATTAAAGCACACTATCTCAAATTACACTTGGGCATATAGGTCAATATGGTTAATGCAACTTGCATCTCTATAGCATAGGTGCTTGGGGATTTGCGGTGGCCAACATATACTGGTTGGCAGAATATCCTTTCGTCCTTTGGTTACGGAAAAGCATGTAGTTGTTCGTGGTTCCGTCCTCGATCTCGAGGAAATAACGTCTCGATTAAATCACTAACTAGTGAAAATCATACTGCCGCCTTGAGGGACTGAAAATATTTCGTGCATTGAGGGCAGTGGGTAAACATCTGGGACGCAAGGAGTTCAAGTGCCTATAGTCTATACAGACTCTTGGTTGTTTGAGTTTTTTCTTGCCACCAACAGTAGAGGTGACACTAGTGGCTGAATAACAAGCTTTACTAATATATCTCTTCCTTTATAAAGCTGATCTGTAGAAGATAATTACTTATGTCCTTCCAGATAGCGAGTTGGAAAGATCGATATGTTTTTCTAATAAATGTATCTTTGGAGCACTCTGGAGTAAATTCTATTTCAATCTTCGTGTATAGACAGGCACAGGAACCTGCATCATCATCATAGAGCAATCGAGCCTTGTATCAATTAACGAAATCTAGAGTTCCTTCTGCAATGTTCAGGCTCTCTTAGTAAATATAGAAACATCTGCTCTCTTTTATATTAAATTTTCTGTTAGGTCCTGCCACTTATTTGAAGACTCACACACAAAAAGTAGAACCTATTTTGCTTATTTTTCTGATAGCAGTTGCATGTTTTATTAAAATCTTCTTTCAATGAGTTTGACAACTAGGTAGTTTTGACCTTATATTTTATTTTTTCTTAATAAAGATAGGTTTGTCACTATTAAATATAACTCAAACTACTTCAGGTTATTTCTAACCTGGGCTCACAGAGTTTGCAAAATTATATGGCCGCTAAGAAAAAGCAGTGTGTATTTAAACACAATACATTCGTTTTTTCCAATTCTAAATCTCCTTTATTCTCAGGTCTGACTTTCAGATAAATAAAATGACGCAGGTCCATTGTTTCTTTCTATTATAGAAGAATTTCTAGTTCCTCTCAATCTGCTATTGTCCAAGGTAATGAAGGACCGGAGGAAGTTGGAAGATTGTGTCTTGTTCTTTGCTGCGAAAACAGAATTTCATTATTTCTGTTCTTGAGTAAGGCTTCTTCAATTGAGCCTGTTAGTAATTTCGTCGTTTGAGGCTTCTTCAAATGAGCCTTTATCGATACTCTCTGTGTCGCTTTTCAAGAATGAGCCTTTATTGAATTAATCTCTGCTGTGCGCTTTCAATGAGCTGACTCTATTACTCTGGCTTTATCAATTATCACTATATTGTTAATTTAAACTTCATTACTTGCACATTGAATCTTTTCTATGAATATGAATCATTCTGATTCTTCTTAGTTATCCCTTTTCAATTCTTGATTCAGGAGAAAAATGCTTCCGCAATTTGCAAAGATTCTGACTTATTCATGATTCTCTTTCTTTACTAGATTTAAAATGCGATGAACAAAGGTCTATGCTTTAGGTAAGTTAGCTAAAACGTACTAGTACCTAATCAGATATCCATTCACAGCTCCCAGTAATACATCAGTCTTACACTACTAAAAAGGTAACGTGGGTAAAATACTGTTGGTTGTAGTCTTAGAAAGTAGAATCAACTTCTCGTCCTATAGGATGGTCAGTCTATTTTCCAATCCCTTGGACATATATACGCCCTTCAAGAGAGCAGTTTGATCTGTCCTTCTCTTTCTATTTCTTTTTAACTTCCAACGATATCAAACAGGTTGTGCTTCCTAAATCTAAGTAGCCTATGTCACTTCAACTCGTTCTGACACTTTGTTTGGATGTCCCAAGAATATCTGACAAGAATAATGACATCCCAATTTTGGGGTCTAAATCCTACAACCGCAAGAGAAGCTGAGAGGTTATTAACAACACATCTCTTCTTAGCTTGAGTATTATTTTTTAATTACTCGTTCTATTTCGATTTCTTCATTTAAACCTTTGTGCCTGGAATCAAAAATTTTGTTCTCCCCTTCTGAGAGATCTGGTTGAAAAAAAACTTGTTCGTTCTCTCTCTTCTTGCATCTCAGCTTCCAGATATTTTCTTCATGTTCTGGGCATCTGCATTGGTTGATTAGGAATCAATGAACGCGAGTTGTTTTTCTTAGGACTCTTTACCTTCTGATGGCTACGCTCATCTAGAGTTAAGAGTTTGTCTTTTTCTAGGATTTGAAAATCATTTAGTTTATCCCGACATTCTTCCCATCTAATGAAATCTACTGCGTGTTAGCGTCCGGGTTTAAATATTTTTATTGTTCATTTTCATTGTGCGTTGTTGTGTCCGTTTTGATTTCAGATTTTATCGTGATTGAAAATGGATGATGAGCAGGAATAGCTTGCGGGTTTTAAAAAAACGTTTTAGGCTAAAAGGTGACCAATAAATGGCTTAACAGTTCTCAAAGTCAGCCGCAAGCCAATTGAAGAGGATTCTTTTGCTCAGTACCAGAGGGTGTTGTAAAGTCCGTGAAATTATTGTAAATGATTGTAGGAAGGGGGATTCATAGGATCATGATATTGTTAGATTGTATTGTGGTATACTGCAGAGAATACATCGGACATAAGAATCGCATGCAAAGCTTGTGACAAGTTAATGAGCAACGAAGTTAATGAGTCCAAACGATAAGAAACAGGCAGCATCATATGGAAATCTTACACAGATTTCTTTTTTTAAATAATTATAAAAAAAACAACAATTCATAAATCAAAGACCCAAAGATGAATTGTCTCAATTTCGGCAAAATTAATTTTAGTTTTGACATGATATTATTCTTTTTTTAAAAACCTTTATGTAAGATTGCTATTTATAATTTTTTAAATTAGATTTTATGATCTTTTAACGGAAAACTTCCTGAATTTTTAATATTTAATTAAACTAAAATAGGAAGAAACTTCTTCATATCGCGTAGAAATTATTGATATGGGGTCATGTGATTTAATTTTCATCAAACTACTTAATATAATATACTTTACTTCGCATATGATATAATTTACATCGAAACGCCATGCGCATAAATTGTTTTGTGTTTCCAAAGTCTGTATTGCTAAAATTTCAAAATTAATATATTTAAAATAGTTACCCGTAAGACTTATTTTATTTTCCTTTTTAAATTTATTATACATTAATTTTTTAATTAGTTAATGAGAAAAGGTTTATAAGTAAAAAATTTTTATATTATATCACATTAATATTTTTTTCAACTTGGGTTTCATATAAAAGCTAATTTTATTGACTACAAAATGCTATTTTGTTAGTATGTCAAAAACTCTTTTGTGTGATACTATCAAGGCCGTTTATAAAGGTAATATATAATATATATAGTATATATATATTATAGTAATATATAATATATATATTACTATATATAATATATAAATATATATATATATATATTATTATATAGTAATATATAATATAATATATATAATATAGTATAATATATATATATATAGGAAATTTACATTTATTAAGAAGCTAAATGTAACCTGTAACGCGTAATTTGTTTTACTTTTGGTGTTATACATATGTTGGCAAGAAATAAAATATTATATATTGATGATGTAAATAAATTATATCATTGATGTTACAATCACAATGATGTAAAATTTTATGAACTTGATATAATTTTTTTTTCTGTGTTTGAAGTTTAAGAAACAGGTTAAAAATAACTCAGAATTTCTTTTCAAAGTCGCTCTTGGTAATGAAACTTGTATTTAAGTAAGACACTAATACGGAACACCAAACATCCGAATGAAGATCCCACGTCGCCACAACCATAGAACACAGGTCAGGTGAGAAACGACTTCAAGTCTGTGAGTTCTAGTTATTTCGATTCTGAGGAAATTGTTCTTTATTTATCTGTTCCTGTTGGTGGCGCAAAAACAACTTACTTGAATACCGCAATGCGCAAGCTTACACTGCAGCGGCCCTCAAACCTTCTTGTTCTTAATTACTTGGCATTTTCTATTCTCGATCTTAAATAATGGATCACATTACTTCTCCTAAACAATCTTCCAAGAGATTGGGTGTTATTGAGGTGCATTCGAAACTTCTCACAACTCAGTTGCTTGCTCTATATAGGAAGGGTGTTGTTCGCCCTTGTATGATGTATACAACATATCTGGTGGTGGTTCCA
>JABUQX010057011.1:30000-42500 GCA_015478945.1 Trachelipus rathkii | reverse complement strand
CCGAATGAGCACGCCCAAAGGATGCCCAAATGTTTGCATTTGTTTTTAAAACTAGAGGAATACCTACGAGGTAAACAAGAACGATGCGATTAGAGTCGGGGTTTCTTCGGCCCTACCGGGGGGCGACGGGGGAGGACTTCGTCCCCCCCCTCGGTCCCTCCGTCGGCTCGAACCCCTAAAAGGATATAAAAAAGAAAAAATAATTTTTCTCCAAAGAGTTAAAAAAAATAATGGTACTGTGGCAACTTTTTGCTCAATGTCGGACTAATGCAGCGTTTCAAGGTCAATCAGAGCGTGCACTATTTCAGGTCTAAGATTTTTACTAATATTTGAAGAAGATTATTAATAAATATTAGAATTAAAATTAGATTTTTTTTAAGTTTCTTCAATGAAATTACTTGCTGAAATCAAAAATGTTATTTATTTTCCTGTAGATGTTATAGTTTTCTAAGTTACATGCCTGAAACTCTTAAGGATGCTGGCCCTTATATATAATATATATATATATATTATATATATATATATATATATATATATATATTATATATATATACATATATTATATATATATATATAATATATATATATATATAATCACAAAAGAAAAGTTATACACAGTAATACAAAAGATTGTGGAAGTAATAATAATAATAATAATAATAATAATAATGATAATAATAATAATATACATTACCGAAAGAGCTTTTAAAATTATTATTACCATCACATTTACATACAATCATCCTCCTATGAGGAACAAAAAATCCAAAATTTTAAATTAAAAATTCATTACCAATTATCTAAAACCTTTCTAAAATAATAATAATTAATAAGATAATCAATAATAATAATAATAATAATAATAATAATAATAATAATAATAATAATAATAATAATAATAATGTAATTAAATCATTCACTTCAGACGTGATTATGTACAATAACGGTTTGGGTCTCCTCCTTCACCTATCCACCCCCCCCCCGGCCCCCCAGCCCACTTCGACAATTCTTTCAAATCATACATTCAGTTAAGGGGAATAAAAACATGGAGAGAGAGAAAGAGGGGGGAATAACTGGGGAGAGATAGACAAAGAGAAATAAAATATATATTATAATAATACTATATATATATTATATATAAATAATATATAAAATATTAAATTTATATTATATATATTTAATATATATTATTATAATATATATATAGTATATATAGATATATATATATATAATATATATATATAGGTGAGCCTATAGAAAGAGCCACAATCCATATCTCAAAAAACTACAACAGCTACCGGGAAAAGGAATACATTGCTGGAATGCTGGTCCAATTTTAGTGCGGGAAAAAAAAAAAAAAAAAAAAAAAAAAAAAAAAAAAAATTATATCTCAAAAACTACAATAGCTACAGCGAAAAGGAATACATTTTTGGAATCCTGGTAAAATTTTGAATTAGGAAAATGTAAAAAAAAATAAAAAAAAATAAAAAAAATTATTGTTAATAATTATAGTAATATGATTAGAAGCCTATTTAGAGACCTTTTATTGGTTACTCGTTAAAATAAATAGACTTTCTATTAAATTTTGCTTTTTTTTTAACTAAAGAATACCCCAAGGGTATACCGCACCGATGGCAGGAGTCGGGGTCTCTCGGCCTTCCGGGGAACTACGGGGTAGGACTAATTCCCCCCCTCCGGGGAGGGTCTCCGGAACCCCCGCTCTTTGGTATTTGGGGGTCGCGGGGGTTCCTCCGCCCCTCCCCTACGGGGTATGGAAAACGTCCCCCCCTGTGTTCCCCGTCGGCTCGAGCCCCCTAAATTGCCGTGTAATACCTTTACAAATAATATATATATATATACTATGTCCCAGCACCCCCCCCCCCAAAAAAAAAATTGCCAATTTTTGTTTTTTTTTTTTTATTTTTTTATTTTTTTAATTTTCCTAAACAAAATTCTTACAAACGATTAACAAAAATGTATTCCATTTCTCTGTAGCTTTTGTAGTTTTCTAGTGATATTTTTTGTTTTTTTTAAGTTTTTTTTTCGGAATAAATTTTAGCCAGGTTTCCAGCAATGTATTCCTTTTTCGCTGTAGCTATTGTAGTTATTGAGATATGGATTGTGGCTCTTGATGGTGACCGCTATATTTATATATATTAATTATATATATATATTATATTTATGTATATTTAATATATATATATATATATCAAATCTATATAATAATATATATATATAATATAATATATATATATATTTCAATATATAATTATATTATATTAGGGATGTACCGGAACCAGAATTTTTGGTTCCGGCCGGAACCGGAACTTTCCGGAACCTTGGAAAAGTTCCGGCCGGAACCGGAACTTTTTGACTTCCGCTACAACTTACATATTCTACTTAAAGCTTGTTTGATTAATTAATAAGGGGAGGATCCAATATTTGAGATTTTGGGACCCCATTTTAGCCCCCACCTAAAAATGGACATGAAATTCTTAATTTTCAGACAATTTTGATGGCGAAAAAAAAGCAAACCGCAGCTTTTTCTGAACATCTAGACGTTCACTTTTCGGGTGTTTTTCTATGTCTGTAGTCATTGTTTCGGCGTTTTCATTTTTTCCAAACCTAATTTTTTTGACATTTTTTCGTATCAACTTCCTACAATTTTTTCGAAATGACTTCAAACTTGAAATATACATAGATGGGTCTATTACGCACAAAATGCACATAGAAGTTTTTTGAATTTTGGAAAATTGTGCTCAGCAATGTCGAATTTCCAAACCTACTTTTTTTTTTTTTTAGTTCCTGAGCACAATTTTCCAAAAATCCAAAAACATTCTATGTGGCATTTTGAGGCGTAAGAGACCATCTATGTTATATTTTCAAGTTTGAAGGTCATTTTTGAAAAAACATTGAGAGTGATACGAAAAAAATGTCAAAAAAAATTATTGTTAATAAAAAAAATGAAAACGCCGAAATAATGACTACAGACACATAAAAACACCCGAAAATGACGTTCTAGAGGTCAGAAAAAGTTGCGGTTTGCTTTTTTTCCCCATCAAAATTGTCTGAAATTTAAGAATTTTATGTGTTTTTTAGGTGGGGGCTGAAATTGGGGTCCCAAAATCTCAAATATGATATCCTCCCCGTTTCATTAACAAGTGGAGTCTCTCTAGAAGTATCTGGCATCTTGACATATCCATACTGTGAGCTCTTAGTTTTCTGTAAGCCAAAATTTGGATAAGCGGATCAATAAATTTATTAAGTAAAAATAGGAAGATATACGATAAAGTTCTACGGTCTTCAAGTTTAAAAAGCTCTTTTCAGAAAAGCATTTTTTTAAAAAGTTTTTTTTCAGAAGCGGGTAACGTGTTTGAAGATAAGAGATCACGTTTAACTCCACAGCATGGAGACCACAACATGGAGAGCAACTTATTTTCCTACACCACAACATATCAATATTCTAATAAATTCATTTTTAAATAAGATAATTATGGAATCTTGTTTTAAATTTTTAAAATTTTTGCGTTAAAACAGTTTAGTTTAATATTTTGTTTTTGTAGTAATTTCAACTTAATATTAAATAATAGATTACACATAATAATTAGAATCAATAATAATATAATAATAATAATAATAATAATAATAATAATAATAATAATTAATAACAACAACACCTGGTAAACATGAAATTTCTTGGACGGGGTTTCGCAATTGATTATTGATATATTTGATGTGCTGATTTCAAAAATGTGATCGGTTTTTGCGTATCACATCGCATTTTGAGATTATTTGTGTAACACAGATTTTGTAAAATTGTAGATTTTTTACAGTTTTCAAGAGGGTCTGCACCAATAATCGTATTATATATATATATATATATATGGAGCAATGGCAAATGTGAGAGAATGGTAGGAATTCTAAAAGAAAGCCTAAGAAAAGTAAAAGAAGAAAAAACTGGAGGAAAGAAATGGGCTCTCTATTGGATAGTAAATGCTAGAAATGGGATAATTTCAACTGGTGGTTTTTCACCCAGACAGAAAGTGTTCAGAATATACAATACAACTATGAAAGAAGAAGAAGAGTACACTCCGGCTCAATTAGAAGAAAATTGGGAAGGAATCAAGTTGAATGAGATTATGAAAATTCAAGAGAAAATACAAGAAATAGTACATATAGCGTCTGGAATATCCCTCATCAAGCTCCAACAATAGTCGGCCATCATATTGATATCCCACTTGCCCTGGTAACGTCCTTCCATGAACTTTAAATCTTGATGGAAGCGTTCACCCTGCTCATCACTAACATCACCTAGGTTACCGGAAATTTGCTTAGTTAGAATGTAAGTAGTGCAACTTTAACCATTCTACATCCATGGAGAATGAAAAAACTGTTCTAGTAGTTCCTGCTTACAATATTTATGGGTTCTCGGCTTTTCCTGTTCCCCAGAACAATTTATGTACTACAAATTGCTGAAAAAAGCATTCCACGCTCTTGCCTTTAACACAGTCATTGTTGTAGCAAAGGCAAGCATCACGGAGGAGTGTCCTTATTTGTGGGCCATCAAATATCCGCAGCTTTTCTCTTCTCGTTCACTCAGACCAGGAAACGTTAAGCATATATAGCGGAAGCATTCACCATCATGTTCCAGGGCCTTCAAATTGTTTAATCAAACCAAGTTTTATGTGTTGTAGTGGAAAATAAAGATGATGATGTTCTTCTGTACAAGCTGAGTTCAAGTACGATGTTCCCTGTCACCTTGGCGTCAAGTTCCCTCGGTGGCCATTCTCTTGTGGTCCAGTGATCCTTTGTCGCCCGGCTGTCCCAATAGCACCAGGAAGCAGGGATATTTTGTGAAACCTGCTTGCTGACCGAGAGCATAATGTTTACCATTTTGAGGGTTGACGCAGAATTAACCATCCAGTTATACCTGATATTTGCCTCTCCAAAACTGTCTGATATTTGCATACTCCTCTCTCATCCGTACCGAGTACCCTACGTGGAACCGAAAGCATATATGCTGCCCGTTGTGTAACAACACCACACTTTAAAACTGCTCGTTGAAGTGCTCAATAAACAGGTCGCACTCAGCGTACATCGTTATGCTGGGAGTCCCATAGCGAGTAGTAGGGCTGCAACTTCACTGCAATAACACAAGGTTACCATCTGACTGGAAGAACCTCCGCAGCTCTGGCTTCTCTGTTAAGATAAAATGTTACTCTTGTGCCATGGTCCAGTAGTCATTTTTCATGCAACCTCGAAGCCAACAGCTCAGAGGACAACTTCGGCAAATACAATTCTCATACAAGATCGTTCAGTTCACCCTGGGTAAACAATGACGGACCATCCGACTGTATTTCAGATGGATGAAAGACATCATCCAGTTAATTGGCATCCATACATGTAGACGTACTAAAATTACCACATGCTTCCCGAATTTCGACCGCAGTAAACTTGCTGCTACTTAGATATATGTGGATTGTAACGTCTATACAGCCTACGCAGTGCGCACATGAATTTTGTCATTCCTAAGGAATATGTAAAAATAGGGATCCATGATTGCACGAAAACGGAATGTGATACAGCAAATCCGAGAATATATATGGAATCAGAACCTCCGAATTACTATATATCTGCTACAAAAGTTCATCCAAGAAAAATTTCACCTATTTTTGTTGACCAGTGTTAATAATAATAATAATAATAATAATAATAATAATAATAATAATAATAATAATAATAATAATAATAATAATAATAATAATAATAATAATAATAATAATAATAATAATTAATAATAAAATAAATAATACGCCTGTACAAATTTTATTTATCCCCAGGTCTAGATTCTATAGCAGGGTTGGCACAAAAGAAATCAAATGATTTAATTCAACTGATTTTTTTACGTGATTTTTTTTTATAAAAAAAATCATGACTTTTTTTTTTTTATTTTTTTTTATTTTTTTAGGCAATTTTTTTTTATAAATTAATAATTAATCGTAGCTATCACCTAATTAATGATAAGTATATTTCATCTATATAATAAGTAAATTCATCAATGTAGTTTTCAAGTCATTTTAATGAAGAAATAAAATAAAATTAGAGTACTCGATATTACAGTATACTATATATGTAAATATTAATTAAACTAATATAATTATATGTACTAAACTTATTATTAGTTAGGTAATAATTAGGATTACTTTTACTAATGTTTATAAAAATAATAAAATTAAAAAGCAATTTGTGTCTAAAAAAAATTAAAAAAAAAATTTACAAAATCTTCAAAAAAAAAAAAAAAAAAAAAAAAAAAAAAAAAAAAAAAAAAAACAACTGTAACTGCTATTCCGTTGTTTGGCAAGTGTTGAAATATTTTCATATATTAAGTTTCGAAACTATAGAGTCGAGGTCATTTTATTTATGATATTTGTTCACATATATCAATTTCTATATTATTTTTATGCAAAATCATAACTGAGGTAAATGATAAAATCAATTACTGAATTTTTGTAAAGAAAGGACATTTGAAAAAGTGAGAAAGTTCCTGGTTAGTTCCGCCGGAACCGGAACTTCTAAAAAATCGAGGTTCCGGCCGGAACCTGGTTTCGGTACATCCCTAATATATATATATTATTATAATTATATATATATATATATTATATATATAGTATATATATATAAAATATTATATATATAATTAATATATATTAATTAATATATATATATATATATTATATATATATATATATATATATAATTATATATTATATTATATATATATATATAGTATATCGGATGTCAAATATTTAATGATCGCAGATGTTCTAATTTTTCACAATCCGCGGATGCCAGATAGTTTAATGCTTACCTATGCTTTAAATTTGGATAATTTTCACTCATTTCTCCCTATATATATCTTATAGTATCACTTACCAACTAGATAATGTATATTTGGAGATTATATATTATTATATAATATAATATATATATATATATATATATATCACTCGTCAAAAAATAACGCACCACTAGGATAATTATCACTCGAAGGAACGGGTAAGGCCCCTAACTAGGGACCGACCGGGGCGGAGAATTTTGCCGGGGCCGGGGCCGGGGCGGGGTTGGCTCTAATTTAGCCGGGCGCGCGGGGCCGGGGTTAGCTAAAATTAGAAATGTAAGTCTAAAACACTGAAGGTCTTGAAACGTTGGGTTAAAATTAAATATAATAAAGTTCAATTAATTAAGAATTTTATAATTATAAAAAGGGAATACATTTTTATTTAATTCAATTAAATAAATATTTCCGAAAGAAATTTTTTGAAAAAATAATTAGATTTTTTAAAAAAAAATAAATTATATAAATATATATATAATATATATATATATATATATATATATTATATATATATATATATAATATATAATATATATATATATATAGATAATAATATATATATATATATATATATATATATTATATTATATATATATATATAATTAGTATATATATATATGATATATAAATATATAATATTAAGAAACTACACTTTGTCGTAGTGAATATTTTACTTAGAGAGGAAGCCCTTGATTCTTTTTTAGTTATGTATGCCTTTACTGTCACTTCATTTTATTACTAAATGTATACAAATTAAAAAACATTGTTAAAGACACTTTTTTTTAAATAAATAAATTTTTAAAAAAGGAGAGCTAGCTTTCGTCCCGGCACGCGAGACCTCTTAAGGCTAAGGGACTGGATTTCTTTCTTGATCTTCATTCGTCTTCAAGTGTGTGTTTAAGTTGGTCTGCTATTTTCTTCATAGTGTTGGTGAAATAATTTTGATGTTTCAGATATTCATCCTCTGTATAAATCGTATCTTAACTTCACTCGGGATGCTTATTTGTATTGTTACTTATTCTAAATGGCAAAAGGATTCACATGATTTTGCGATGGTTCGTGTGATTGATATTTCTGATTATCTTTATATTGTTGATTATTTTGATAAGAGTGGCACTGTGTTACGCCTATGACTTGTTAAAGTGAATTTATGCTGTCCTTGTGCAGTTCATTTGTATGTTGATTTTTTCTTCTTTGCAAATCTATGGTTTAACCTATATATGTTATATTGCAAGTATTGCAGGGATGTGATATATATACAGCTTTGGGGGGAGATTTTCTTTTCGTTTGGGGTTTTGAGAATGTTTTTTAAGGTGATGTTATTGATGGAATGAGGGTAATATTTTTTGGTAATATTTGATTTAACGAATATAATGGTAATTGAGGAATTGGTAAAAAAGGAGGTGTTGCTATTTTTCGGGGGGAAAGAGTTGCTATAGTACCTCTTTTTTGCTTTGTTAAATGCTTTTGTGATGAAAACTCAGGAAGTAAAGTGATTTGAAAGTCTTGTGGATTATTTAGTTTCTTGTGCCTAGAAAGAGGGGGAGCAGCATATAACGAAAAGCACGGAGAGAAATAAGAAAGATGACAAAACACTAATTTTGTAGTTTAGGAACGATTAGACATAGCCAATGTAGTATAGTTTGGTCGGGCAATGTTGTTGTTCTGTAATATAGTCAAATGCAAGTAAATTGTTATTCCATGTGATCTAAACGGATCGAGCGAAGGGGATAGAGTTGTTCGGAACATTGAAAGAAAATAGCAGAGCCAACTGGAACACACTGAACTGATGAAGGATCAAGAAAGAAATCAGTCCTGTTAGCCTGACAAGAGGTATCGCGTGTCGGACGAAAATTAGCTTCCTTTTTAAAAATTTATTTCATTAACAAAAAAAAGTGTCTTTAACAATTTTTTTAATTTGTGTACATTTATTAATAAAATGAAGATCAAGGGCCTCCTCTTAAAGTATGGTATATATATATATATATATATATATATATATTTATATATATATATATAATATATATATATATATATTATATATATATATATATAGTATATATATAATATATCTAATATATATATTATATATATATATATATATATATATTATAATATAACTATATATATTATATATACTATATATATATATAATTATTATCTTATTTAATTAAAATAAAAATTTTCGAAAGAGATTCTCGGAATATTTAATTTTTCTGAAGATATTTTTTAATAAAAAATAAATACATTAATATTTTAACATTTATATTTATTTCCTTTTCCGAATTCGTTTATATATCAAATTTCGAATATTTTTGTGTTAAAAACTCGGAAAAAATCTATAATTGGCCTAAAATTTTAATCTTGGAAATCAAGTATATACCAATTAAAAAAGTTATTATATTGAGGTATGTTTATATATAGTTGGCATCAAATTTATACAAAGCGTAGTAATGGAATTAAAATAAATTTTTTATTTATTTGTTTGATTTAACCCCTCTATTATTTAGTGTAAATTTACAGTTGTAACCCCCGGGTTGAAAACCCCGGTTTCTTCCTGGATTTTTGGCGGGGCCGGGCCGGGGCGGGGGTCGTTAAAAAAATGGCGGGTTGGCCGGGGCCGGGCCGGGGCCCCGGTCGGTTCCTACCCCTAACCCCATGAAACCCCACACCAAAACACAGACGACAGCATGCAGTTTAACGTATGTAAACCTCCCCGCAAGAAAATTTCGCTGCAGTATTGGGGCGTCACCGCGGATAAAATTTAAGGAAAACATAAACCACCTGGGAAGGGCTGTAGGTTATGTACACGGGGGTATAATCGAGCGAGGGATCATCACCTTACGAAGCGACTCCGATAAACCATTGAAAGAGGATTAAGTGCGTCAACTGTCAAGGAGATCAGTGCGTGAAACAGATAACAACACTCCACGCCGAAGGACACGGGTACCAGGCACTTGGTCGACGGTTCGGTGTAGCGCACACAACTATTGCACCTGTGGTCCAACGGTACCAGGAAACCCTGACACATGATCGCCGGCGAGGACAAGGTAGGCCCAGGGCCACGACACCCGTGGAAGACCGATTTATACGTCTGCGTGCATTACGAGAGCGCCACAGTTTGGAAGGAGGATCAACGGGAATTTACAAGGGAATAGGAAGCTCTTCTGGAAGCAAGGACGAAAGGTTGAGAAAGAAAGAGGAATCTTCATATAATTATGAATAGGTATGGTAATTTCGTGACTGATGAATGGATGCGAGGAGTGTGTGTGGAGGGTAAACTTCAAAAATCTGCTCAAATTGACAGTAATGAAGCGGTGATAGTAGATATGTGTGGGGGTTTAATAGTGTAAGAAGAAATAAATATTTTGGGGAGGAGGTAATAGATAGAGTGGAGAAAGTTGAAGAATGGTAAATCTACAGGTATAGATGGAATTATTGGTGAAATGATCAAGAATGGAAGCGACCCAGACAGCATGTACATTTGAATCAAGTTTGATTAACTTTGATTTTAAATTGCGTGGACAAACTTGCTAGAATGAACTTGTATCAAATTTGTAGCAAGTTTTCAAATTGATTTTAAGTTTGATGAACTTTGATTAAAAATTGCAGTGGCAAACTTGATAAAGAAAACTTGCAGCAAACTTGTTGCAAGCTTGGCTATAATGAATTCAGACCATTCGAAAAAAAAACATTTCCAAGGATTATTAATTCAGTTCCTGGTGAGGGGAATTATATTATATATATATATATATATATATATATCTATATATAATATATATATATATAATAATATATAATATATATATATACTATATTATATTAATATATATATATCTATATATATAAGTATATATTATCGACTGTAGTGAAAAATATCGATTTTCACCGATTTTAATGTAACATGTGAAATGTTGGAAATGGCTCGTAGTGAACAAAAATGTAATTTGCTTTTAAAGAAAATGAACCTGAAAAAAGCTATGAACGTGTCAAATTTTATATTTAAAGCCTATTTACAGTCGAATGCTTCATTTTTTAAAATTTCTATAAGCTTTATTTAATTTTGTTACGTAAGCTATATTTCACTATATCACCCACAATCACGGCTCGGGGGACCGACTCAGACAAATGTTCGTGTGCCATGCATTCACTTACCATCACAAATTAATATATATGATTTTTTATTATTAACGATCTACCAAAAAAAAATTTTTTTTTTTTTAAAGTCAAAACTGGCCAGATCCTATAATACAACAGGTCCTATGTAAGTATAAACTAGATCTAAATTAACTCATCCCTTAAAATTTACTCTTTGTACACAATTAGGCAATTATACGATTAGTTTGCAATATGTTTATAATTATCGGAAAAACACAGGTAGTCCACATTCAGCATCAATGGATTCATTAGTCACATGAGTGTGGAAATTCAATGCCAGTGCCTTAATTTGTGTTATGGTGCCTGAAGAATGGAAAGACATGAAGCAAGAAAAGAAGTGCTTAAGATGTCTCCCAGAAACCAGTGGTTGGTTGATTTTGGGTCAACCAATTCACAGTGTATCTGAAACTCCAGTTCTTTACCCTTTGCAGCATTTTTCCATGTATTCCTTTCGGAGGCGACTCTGTGATGGTGCGGACTGTCATAGCTTTGGGAGTGTACACGGAGTTGCTATATATTGAACAAGGAAACCTTAACATCAAAATGGTAAAAAAATATTGGTCAGAATGTAATGCCTTTTGCCATTTTCATTAGTGACAATTTTTAATTACTCCATGACAATGCCATGCTACACACTGCCACCGTCGTTCACCTGTACTTTGAAGAGGTATGAATTCACATCCTGCCGGTACCTACGGGAAGCCCAGACTTCAATTACATAGAACATGTTTGGGATATGTAGGGAGGCGTGTTAGAGAACGGTTACATGTTCAGTCGACACTCATGATGCTGGCGGTCACTTTGATGGAGGAGTGGGACAATGGTAATGTTTTAACATTTGAAAATTAAATCCAAATTATAAATGAAACGAAAATTACTACTTTGAAAATTCAAGTAGAGAAATAACAAAATTTTCCATCCATCTTTAAGTGAAATTAAGAAATATAATGAGAGTTTTGTAAAATGCCATATGTGAAGCAAGAAAAACTAACAATTAGTTCTTTTGATTAAATTTTGGATTTGGAATTTGGCGCAGTCAGGCCAAATGAAGATTTTCTTCGCAGTTCTAGGGTGACAGGGCTAGCAACCAGGCCTTTTACTTTTTTGCTTGAAAAATTCGAGGACCAGCATTCAAAACTTGTACTTCTGAAACATTGTCTCTTGGCAAACTCTGGAAAATTCGTGCTAAAACTGGGTGAGCATTTCTTATCGAGCGTAAGCACAAATGACAAAAGCGATAAGGGTCTAAACAATAGCTGCCCTTAATTATTAGTTATTCGATTTCGCTTTGCTAAATATTTTTATACTATGGTATCTGTATTGTTTTAGCACAGTATACATATTTATACTACGGTATAAGCTAGGCTTAGTAAGGCTATGACCATAGTTTATTAATTCACAATGCTATGACGCTGTTTTTTTTGGTTGTTTGTCTATTTTTGGCGCA
>JABUQX010057011.1:0-25000 GCA_015478945.1 Trachelipus rathkii | reverse complement strand
TATCGAAACATGTCCCAGCCATGCCAATAGAATCAATCACATAAAAAAATGTTTCATGCAAATCACCACAGCACTTAGGGGCTTGTCAAACTTAGCATGTATACACAAGTCTAAACATTACTATGCAATCCACAAAACACCCTAGGCGTGTCAATAACTTACATAGTACATTAACTTACATAAAAAATAAAAATTCATTTCGCCCCTAGAATATCTATTTATTATCATAAGAGTCTGCCTGTGAAAATTTTTTTTTTATCGATGTCTTGTTGAGAGTACCAGTTGCAACTAATGCTTTATAGGTTATGTCTAAAATATTTCAGGATAGTGTGGGAGTTTGGATTACGGTGCGATTTTTAGCGGTCTGTTGTTTGTTATATAATACTTATATATTAATAGTATATATATATATACTATTATATATATCTAAAATATATATATATATATATATATATATTTAATTATATAATATTATTATTATATATATATCATATATATATATGATATATATAATATTCAATATAAGTATATATCATCCCCTTCTTGCCCTAGACTGGAGTAAGGTTGACAAGCACTTTGGAAACGACAAAGTAGAAGCGAATATGACACAAGTCAAAAAAAAGCCCAGCCCAGCCTTACCGCCCCTTTACACCTATTAGTGAGACCTGTTGGCAGTCAGAAAAATTCACGCTTGAGCTTCACGGGACCGTGATTGAACCTCCTTATGGCAATCTGTCCAATGTTGGGTATTCCGGCCCCAAGCTAGACAACAAACATACCCCTCCACAAACCTGCCATTCATTCCTTATATGCACCTTTCTTCTTGCCTCTGCCAAACTCACATTTCTCTCCTTCAGGCATTCCTTTGCTGACTCAATCCACTTTTTCTTCGGTCTCCTAGCCAGTCAATTCCCAACACACTCCACTATACGTCCTCTTAACAACCAACTATCATCCATCCTTTCCACGAGACCAAACACAATCTCAACGTACTTTATTTGTTCTCTCATTTACCCCTTTTTTAACACCACACATAACTCATTTTATCAATTTTCTCACACCTAACACAAACCTAAGATTGTCCATCTGAACACATTGAACTTCTCACTACTATACATAAACACAGGTAACAACATAGCCCTCACTGTAAGGACCCTAGCGCATCAGACTTAGTCTTACATCTACCAACATTTAATTGAACCCAGCCACCTTCTCCATTCACACTTTACTTACTACACTGTATCATCCTTCTATTTTAATCCAACATAAATTCTTATATTTAACTGACATGTTCCAGCTGCTCACCATCTAACATAACTTCACACTTGAGGGACTGTCCTCACTCACAACCGTAACCTTACTCTAAATTATGTTCTTGACTTTTCAAACCCTGCCAAATTCTCTACCCTTCCTCTCAAACTCTCTTCAATATATCACACAAAACAAATCATCCGCATTAAAATAGGTAGGGGAACCTCAACTTATCTCATCTCCGTCATTCTACACGATTTCTGCCACCCCCACTCTATTTCTTTCATGAGTCCCATCCCATATACAATTGAATAACCAATTAGACATAACACAACCTTGCACTCCCTATTAATACTAAACCAATCACTTTTGACAACATTTATTCTTACACTGCTTCACTATCGTCAATCACTTTCTATTCCATTCAGAAGATACACCAGGCTCTATTATATCACTAAACACTGCCATAGTCAGATTCCCTATTAACCCTTATCATAGCCTGTTGCAAAATCCGTAATACCCAATAAACGATTTTTCATCTCTCTCCCTTATTTTCTCATTCATTTGTGTTTCAATGTAAATTTGATCCACATCCATCTGACCACTTCTAACATACCGTACTTTGATTCTTCACCAATCAGTCCTTCAGTGACTTGACGAACTCTTTAACAAAATTACCCATTATATTTCACAATACTACTCGAAAAACTAATTCCTATAATTCCTACAGATTCCCCTTATCATCCTTATCCTTATATAAGCGGTTCTATTACTGTTTTCCTCCAAATCCCTCAGAACTATACCCTCCATAAACGATTTGTTACAAAACTTCAAATCCAGTCAATCACATCTCGCCTCCATTCTTGATCATTTCACCAAGTATTCATAGTATACATGCAGATTACTTTCTATCACTTTCTCACCTCTACCCATTTACCTCTTATAAGACCTCTCCCCAAAGTATTCCGTTTTATTTTTGGACCTGAAACCAACACACATCACTCAAATACTCTTCATTACTGCAGTGTTACGCAGATTCTCAAATGTTCTTTCCACACTACCCCTCACATCATTTCATCAGTTATGAAAGCAATAATCCCTATTCTTATTCTAAGCAGGTTCCCCTTACCTCATTCTTAATCTTTCGCGCTAGCTTCCTATTCCTTGTAAGTCCCATTCATCTTCCTTCCAAATTGTTAAATTACCTCTTTTTCTTCTCCGTATGCACCCTTTAGTATTTCTTTTTATTCTTCCCTTATAGTAATTCCAAACATCTTTCTTTTGAAAACCTCATCATTGGCTTTTAGTATATTCAACTATGTTTCTATTTTACTTTTAAATGCTTGCCTCACCTCTCATTCCACCACTCACTGATAATATTTTACTTCCTACTTTAACATATCCGTCCTTTGCACTGCTACAACTGCTTCTTATTTTCTAGATTTGTCATTTTCAATTTGTTCCCAATCAACTGATTACTTCGAAGTTTTAAGAACTTATCCTTATAACCTTGTTCACTTAACTTCTCACTCTTACTTTACCCAGTTCCTTCCTTATCACTTTTCTCTCCACCATGCCCATTAACTTAATTTTACATAAATCATAATGATTCGATCCCATCCTCAGCCCCCTCACGATTTAACATCCAACACTACTTCAACATCTTCTTTTCCAACACAAAATCAATCATACTTTTCACTTTGATACATTCTCTACCGTGCCACACTCTTGTATGTATATGAATAATCTTGTGCTTTAAAGAAAGTATTATTACAACTACCTCTTCTCCTTCAAATCCAATCACACTTTACCTCATTCTCTTTCTCCCTGACACCAAACATGTGTATACCATCTATTTTTTGAGTAACCTATCCAACCCATTAGGATCACCTTCACAATCACGATAAGCTCCTGCTCACCCTTTCCAAACATCATTAGGTTATCCAGAAATCACACTAGTCGTTCACATTACCTCGAGGAAATATTGTAAAACATACATACATGACCTTTTCAAACTTGGAAAACCATTAGAATTCTAGATTCACACACAAATCTACCGATGCTCTGTAACCACAATCACTCATCAAATTGAACTCCTCTCGTCCCTTCTCTTCTCTCAAACGAGATACACACACGTTACACAGCAACTTTTTTCGATGTTTCCTCCTCTTTTCTTTTGTTTCTTATATATATATTATATACGGTATATATTATAATATAATTTATATTATTATATATTATATATATATATTTATATATGATATTATATAATATATATTATATATATATATATATTATTATAATATATATTATATATATTTATTATATATTATTATACATAATATATATATATTTAATATATATATATATATATATATATATATATATATATTATATATATATATATATATATATAATATTTTTATAAATATATATAATATATATATTATATATATATATATTTTTTTTCAATTAAATGTGATTGAGAGAAAGTTAAGGGAAAAAAAAGTGCTCCAGTCTCTCATGACACATAAGCTATTTCACAGTTAATGGTATTCAGGTAACTTGGCAAAATTACCAAGTTCATATTATAAGCATATCTTATCAGCATATTACCTGTTTCCAAGTTCATTAAACATGCAGTACCTTATCACGAAAATAAATATAAGCATACCTATTACCAATCTCATTAGTTTTCCTAGCTCATGTAATAACATACAGTACTTATCATTACAAATAAAGCATACCTTTTACCAATTCTATTAGCCATTAAGCATCTTAAATTTAGGAAACTTAAGAAGCATCTTATTTAGCATCTTAGGCAATTTGAAAGTTAGGATAAAATTATAAACAGGAAGACTTCTCTTACTGGCTAGATATCCAGGCTCCAACTGGAGCAAAAAATATTAGCCGATTATCATATTGTGCAGGCAGAAAGTTACGTTTCACATACCAACACACACACAACACTTATATATATTATATATATAATATATATTATATATATATATATATTATATATTATATATATTATATTTTATATATATATATATAATATATTATATAATAATTATTATTAGATGACACTCGCAAGGATTAAACTTTGCTATTGTAAGTTTATTGCGAGATGAATGCTACGGCATTGTTGCTCTAAAGTGGGTGCATCAAAGCAAAAGATTTTGCTTTTACCCAAATGTGACTTCAGAGGAGATAAAGGACAAACTCCTTAAAATAAGTGAATGCCTGAAGGAAAGATTGGCTTCATGCCAATTGAAATTATGCAGGAATATGGTGAGTAAATAGTCAAATTTTAATTAAAAGGTACATGAGGGTTCAAGAAAGAATAAAATTAACGTAACTATTAATTTATTGCAATTATATCTTTAAGGAATAATTAATCAATGCAAAAAAAAATTTAAAAGGTTATTTTTATTATTTACAAATAATTAATGCAGTTTGAAACACGAGCACTAAATAATTTATTCTAAGTGTATCATTTTATATTTCATTATAAAGATTTAAGATTTTTGCATTCTTAAAGTTTTAAGGCGAATTTTTAAGTTGGCAATTGGATATTTTTCGTTCCATAACAAGTAATAAAAATCTGCTATATGTTATGTATTGCAAAGTCAGTGCTATTATATTTTACTAATTTTTGTTACTAATTCTTAATGAAACATTACAGAGTCCTATGCAGATGCTCGGCTACATCTTAGGAAATCAGAGGACACCTCACATTTGGAATCAGATGAAGAAGAAATGCAATCCAGAAAAAGGAAGCGGCGCACATTTACTCTCCTTGGAGAATCAGATGAAGAAGCCCCAACTTCACAAAAAAGGAGTTTAGAAATTCCATATCCACTTCCACCATCGGCAGAATTAAATGGTGTTAATAGTCCTTGTAATGAAGAACGTTCTCCACAGCCTTGTTCATCCACAGCTTCAAATGTTCAGAGACGTGATCGAAAATCTGAATTAAATGCTCATACTGTAACTAACCATCCTTCAACATCAGGTAAGAATATAGTATTCTTTTCCCATTTATTTTCTGATGATGAATTTTATTTTTCAATAAATTATTTTTTAATAATTGCGTCAATATATTTTTCAGATGTCGGCACCAAAAAAAATGAAATTCAGATAGTTTAATTTCAATGATTGTTGATATGAATGCTTCTTTGAATCGATTGGAAAAGAAAGTAGATTCTTTGTTAGCTCAACCGAGCACCTATTTAAATTCGAATTCATCGAATTGTGATGATGAGTTTTCTTGTTTGATAAAATCCCTACCTTTTGACAGTGAAGAGAATTTTATTCAGTTTAATGAAAAGTTAAGAGATGTAGACATCGGAAAGAGATGTAAATATTTATATTATATGTGTATAACATTAATATTTATTTTATAATTATGAGTGGAGGGTCCTACCTATTATATTCGGATTATTTGGAGTTTGGAATCTGAAGAGAGTTTGAGAGATTGTAGAGCTTGAAGGTGTGTAAAGGAGGCTTGACAGTTAAGTTGAAGAGAGTTATGTTGGGAGGCCATCCTCGTGTGACGTTATTGTTAGATGATGTGAGCAGCTGGGAACAGTGATCTGAGTTTAAATATTAGGGTTATATGTTGGGATGAGAAGGAAACGGATGATGCAGAGTTTGTAATAGGAAAGTTGTGAAATAGGAAGGTGGCTGGTGCATTAAATCGTTGGTGAATGTAAAGGACTAAGTCTTGAGGGTGCTAGAGTCTTACATGAGGTAGATGTTACTGTGTTATATGTATAGAGTGTGAGATAATGGTCTGTAATAGAGTTTATAGTCTAAACGTTCAATGTGTTAGATGGCAATTCTTAGGGGTGGGTAGTGTGGAGAAGAATTGATTAAAATGGGGAATGAACGTATTTGAGAGTTGTTGTGTGAAGAAAGGGGTAAATAGAGAATAAATGAACAGTTGTTGAGATGGTTTTGGTCACTATGGAAGAATATGAATGATAGTCGGCTTGGTTTAAGGCGATGTATAGTGGCGAGTGTGTTGGAACCGACCGGCTGGTAGAATTAAGAAAAGTGATTGAGTCAGTTAAGGAATGTTACACAGGAAGAAATGTTGAGATTTTCCAAAGCCATATGTCGGGTCGAGGAAAGGGAATTGTGAGAGGGGGGATGGTATATATGCCCCTGGCTTTGATTAACCTATACATTGAACGATCGTACCATTAGTCGAGGGTCATCGTTCGTGAGACTTTAGGGTGGATTTTCTGAACTGCGGAACGATTTCATAATTAAATGGACTGAGGGGGCACGTAAGGCTGCGCATTTCTTGTCGACTTTTGTCATGGTTCTTCTACTGATTTCTTTCGATGCTACGTCAGCAACCTTACTCCCATTCTCTCGGAACAATAAAGGTAGATAAAGAAAGGAAAGAAAGAATTATAAAATTTTATTTTCGTGTCAAAATTTTTTGTTTTTTATATAAATTTATAAATTTAATATTAGGTAACTGTTTTGAATTTTAACATTTCAAATTTAAAAAAAGCTTCAGACATATTAACTGATTAATTCCTTAATTTCAGAACCAATTTTTGCTATCGATTCGTGGCAAGATGCAAGAACGTTTGCATACACTAATATGCTCGTCGACTTTTATTGATAAAGTGCAGAACTGATATTCATTACCGGGAAGTCATTCATTCCCTTTATAAAAAACCATCATCTCCACAGAAGTTTGTAAAATAATTTTTATATTTTAATTTTTGTATATTTAAAAAAATATATATGTGAAATAGCAAATTAAAATCACTTTTTGTGCTTATTTTGCAGTGCTTATAAAAGCTTTCTAAAATTATAGAAATTTTAATAAATTCAAAGATAAATTTTAATAACTTCAAAAATTTTATACACCTTTTAATTTGCTCTGTAACCATGATGGTTTATTTTAATCTGATTTAATTTTTCCTTTAACCTCATTTCTCATAAGTGAAAATATAACTACTTAATTAACAAGTCAAAAATTTTTTTATTTTAAAATAAAATTAGTTTATATTTAAACTTTATAAACAGAATACTTTTACTTTTGATCATAAACATTTATGTATATACTGTTTTTTTTCCAGTTGCTTCACGCAAAATTTTTCGAGAAACAACTTGAGGAAATGGTGAGGCATTTTTTAAAAGAATGGCTAAATCAAGCAAAAGTTAGGAAATGTAGAAGGTAAATATATCCTGATATTATATTACAAATTATTTAAATTTTCTTCAACCACTAGTTATGGGACTGATACAGGCCCACAGTGAATGAAGATATATATGAGTGGTCTGTAGGTCCACCTCCTTGCTCTGCTTTAACAAATTTGCAGCCAAACATTAATTTAATTGTTAAAAGGGAGTAAGAACTTAATATATTTATCTATTCATCATTATTTACAGTGTATGACATAATAAATGTTTTATTTCCAAATAAATGTTGATATATGTTCTTGAAATATATTTTCTTGTACGTTTTGTTTTGCCAGATCATAAAAAATTACCTGATATTTAACTAGTCTGTGATAGTCAAAATGATGAAGAACTGATTTAATTAATGTCTCCTATGTATAACATTTTAAATTATCTTCTAAGCTTCTCTTTCCTTTTATACTTTCAGAGAAGAAAAACACCAACAGAAGATGAGAACCCAAGATAAATAAATCTATATATTTTTTTTTCACTCCACCAAAGTAATCACCAAAATAATTTCCCAAATGCTCTAAATAATAAATTTTTTTACTTTATACTTGACATGTTTCTGTTTTATTTTATACATGGTGGATTAACGAATATTTAAGGACAAAAAACGTTTATGTATGTTTTGGTAAAGTTTATTCCTTTTTTAAATATTTATTTCGTGGAAATATTTTATAGCTATTAATGAAATTATGAAAGCTTCTTGAATTCTGATCATAGTCATGTACCAGATTGTTTTGTTTCCGGTGCTCTTTGCGCACCTCACTCACAGTTCTGGAGAACCAAGAGGCTTTTGAGGATGATAATGATTAATGAAAGCTTGTGCGATTCTGATTCTCTCTCCAACTGATGCTGCTTACCTAAATACATATCATTTTGGCATTAAAATTATTGGTAATTTCTAAATAAATATTAAATTAATTACAATTTTTAATAATACTTGAATTAGCACAATTTTTAAACATTATCATTTTAGTATTATTTTCAAACAAATTCGTTTGTAATTTTCTATTGTCTAGATGTTAGGAAATGAGAGAAGTTAGATAATTTAAAATGACACAAACTAAAAAATAATCTTGCTATGATCACTATTATAGTTTTCATTAATAATAAAGTATATATATATTACCTATTTATTATATTATATTATTATAATATAATATATATAATATATAATATAATATATATTATATATTATATATATATCATATATATATCATATATATATAATATAATATATATATAATATAATGCTGCAGTTGCCGATGGTGTGAGTGATCATTGAGAAGAATCATTTTCACTTTCCCTTGTCCTGAAAATCCCTCTCAATCATTTATTTCTTCATTTAAGGAGCTAATATCTTCTCGGTGAATTCTCTATAGAATCTGTCCATCTATGTTAAGGTCTTTTTCCTCGATTTTGGTTTTCCTATCCTCCACTTTTTCATTTTCCTGCATCCTCTCCAAGTGCCCTCATCATAGCAACCTAGTATAATCTATCTTGTTAATAAAATTATAATACGGTTCACTCTTATTTATATATTCTGAGTCTTTTATTTCTCAACCTATTTCATCCTTGTTTTTCAGCTATAACACTCAGATATTTTATCTCTGCCCTTTGGATTCTACTCAATCTTCTTTTTAGTTGTAATTATCCATATCTGTCGAATATAGCTGTAGGGGTGTTAGTGTCTCTTCAAATATTACCCTATTTTCCACAAAATTTTATCTATTTTGTTTCACTCACTTCTTTAATCATTTCCCAAACCATTTTTCGGTACCTATACTGATTTTTCCAAATATTCTTGTTTCTGGCTATGATTTAATAGCATTTCTACCTTAATCACACTAAATATTCTATATTTGCAGCCTCTCAGCCCCCATTTTTCGTATATGGAACCATCAATTTTTGATCCGAATCAAGGGTATCATTTTATTTTACCCTTATATTCTGGATCACTTTTCGTTCCAGTGAAATTGCATGAATCTATAATAAAATTTTACAACTGTCTGTATTTCTCATTAATCTTTTTTTGTGTGAATTTGCCTTTCTTTGTTGATTGAAAACGTATTATGGATTTTCATGTATTTTCTCATACAGAATTTATCATTAACTCTACCTTTAATTCTGAGCCATTCCTCTACATTGTCTAAAAATCCTTTTCACTTATCTCTTCCACTTTCTCCAGCTTTTGCATTAAAGTCTGCATCAAATGTGATATTCATCCTTTGCCCACCTTAATCTTTTTCCAGTATATCCACTAACCATCTCTTTCACCTCAAGAGCTCAGAGATACCTTCATTGATTGCGAACGCCAAAATTTTTAATACCTTTTCATTTTCATTCGCAATGAGCATATATTCCTTAAAAGTCTGAAAAATATCATGCTTAGAAATTACTTGAATGGTCATAAAATTCAGGTCTCAAGAAGTAGCCTGCTGTACGCGTTTGGCTTGTACAGAAATGCCAAAGTTCGAAATAATTATCAACTGATTCTTTCTACTTTTCGAGAGGTTCATTTCTAGTTGCACATTTCTTAAATTGCAAGATTATCTCTGGTTAAAACTGAAACCATAAATTGACCAAAAAAAATTAGTAACAAAATTTATGAATTAGAAGGAGGAATTTTTCAGAGTTTTAATTACTAGACTCGTGGATTCCATAACTTATTACCTTACTTGATTCGAATCCATTTCCAATATTTTCATACCTGCATTAGATTGTTCAAAGAGAGAATTTTCAGACCCAACTTATGATTTCCGACCACGGAAATTTGCAAATTGAATTTGAGATTCATGTTTCCTATTCGAATTCCTGCTTAACTTTAGAATAATATTTGTTAAAATAGATGATTCTTTGCTTCACTGATTCGCATCTAGGTCATAAAATCTGTGAAAAGAGTCGGGCTTAGCAGGCAAAAAAAAAAAGGGAAGAAGAATTTTAGCAGAGTTGTTCTTATTCAATTCCAAGAAATGATGAAGATATTTAATAAAAGAGTTCAAATAATAACAAGAAACTTTACCTTTTACAATCATCCTTACACGTCTTTTACATCCTTCAGTCTTCTTTGATTAACCTTGTATATTTATTTCCTTATACCATATTTAATTGCTGCAATTTTGTCGTTATATATATAATTGCTGAAAGTTAATATCAACTTTGTTTGTGAAAGTTAGGGTGGTGTCATAACCTCAGTCTTGCTAGTGCTGTTTATTTTATCGAGAGGGCAGTTTTGTGCTAGTTTGATACGTCAAAAAGGTGTACGTTGATGAGGTAGTTGGACGGTAAAGGCTGTTTTATTTTTATTTAATGATTGTGTTTTTGTTTATTGAATTAAGGCAATGTAGCTTCAAAAATCTGTGATATTTGAATGTAACTTAAAGCTAGGTGTAGACGGGAGCATGGTTCTACAGATGATGATGATGTAATGTAAAGTGGCTTTTTAGTTCTATCGTGTTGTTATGTGATGATGAATTTGGATTATAGATGTACTGGAAACTGATTTAAAAATTGCATCCCTAGGCAAATCAAGAGATCATTGAATGAGGTATGAATTTTGTTTGATGTGTAGGAGTTTGATTATTTTTGCTGTGTGCATTTGTTTTAAAATTTTGTTAAGTTTTTTGTTAAATATGGAGAAGTGGTGATTTTTTTTATATAATTTTTTTATAGGGATAATTAATATAATATATATTATATAATTTATATATATATACTTATATATATATATATATATATATATATCATATATATATATATAGATCTATATAACCTGTCAAGCACTGTACAAGCTGGATCAAAGTTTGTGCAAGCTTTGACATATTTGTTTCAAACTTGTATCAAACCTCTGGGATTTTAAGCAAGCTTGTATCAACCTTTCTAGCTGTGACCGTCTCTTGCTGCAAGTTTGTGCAAGCTTACGCACACTTGTTGTAAGTTGAAAAAAAATTGATGCCAAGTCTGATAGGTGCAAACCTATTCCAGTTGAGAATACATAATATAAATACACCTGCCCGGATCCCCTGGCAAGTTTAGCAGTTGCAGTTTGACAGTTGCAATTGTTTCATATTTGAATTCCCAATGAAAAATGACCTGTTCTGATAGTTGTATTTATATTAGTTATTTACATTTATATATTTTAACCTATGTTTATATATAAATTAATATAAATTATATATATATATTTATTATTAATATAATATATATAATATAATATATATATTATATATTATTTATATAATATGTATTAATATATAATATTATTATATATATATATAACTATATATATAATATAATATATATATATATTCTATACTATATATTATATATATATTAATAGTATATTATATACATATAAATATATTATGTATATTATAATATAGAATATATTATAATATACTATAGTATATATATATATTATATAATATTATATATATATATATATTATAATATATATTATATATATAATATATATATATATATATATATATATATAAATATTATATAATTATTATATATATATATATCATATATATATATATATATATATATAATATAATATATAATATATAGTATATATATATAACATATTATATAATATATTTATATATACTAATATATATATATATATATATATATATATTATTATATAATATTATATATATTATATTATATTATATATATTATATATATTATATATACATATATATAATATATATATATATATTTATATCTATAATATTTATATATATAATATATATTATATATTATATAATATAATTATAATATATATTTATATTATATTAGATTATATAATATTATATTATCTTATATTATATATTATTATATAGTATATATATATAATTATATATATATATTATTTATATATTATATATTATATACCCAAAATTATATTAGATTATATATATACTTTATATATATATATATAATATATATATATTTATGTATAATATATATATATATAATTTATAATAAATATATATATATATTAAATAATTAAGTTATATATATTAATATATATATTATTATATAATAATGATTATATTATATATTTATAATATTTATATAATAATATAAAACTTATAATATATATATTATTTATATATTATTATATTAGTATTAATAATATATTACTAATATATATTATATTAATAATATTTTATATATATTTTATATTAATTATATATATTTATATAAATATCTATAATATTGTTAAATTTATTAAATTAACTTGACTTAATTAGGACAATTTCGACCAGTTCATTGCTAAGAATATTGAATATTTATAAGTGATTGATATGCTAAGTGAATAGGAATACTTGAAGTCTGTCTTCGTTCTCCGCAAAGAGTGTTGCAATGAGAATCATATTGATGTGCTTTGAAGAACAATTAAAAACATGATATTGGAATACAGAATTTGCGTCTATAAGCATAATGACTTATATTCTTCCTGTGAAGAGAAAACCTCCTGAGTGATTAAATATATCTCGCAATATTTTATGCCAGTACAATTTCACTTACTGTTTCTTTTTTACTCTTGGCCGCCAATAACACCTACACGTTTAATCTATTCCTTTTAGGAAATGTCCTGTATTAGATACCCTCGTATTAAATAAATCTTAATAAAGCGGTCCCACTAAAAGGATAATATGAATCTCTGTACCCTCTCCGAACTTTATTCATTACAATCCTAAATGTTATAATAGTTTACTATTTCTTTACTTTAATCCCATATCCTCCAAGTACATACCTTCCCCTAGAATCAAAATTATTAACATTCCCTACAATCAGTAACAATAACTTCTTTTTATAATACAAACTAATTTCTTTAAAATTCCACCGCCGTGAAACTTCAATTCTGTGATTAAAATAAGCCTACTGAAAAATTTTTATTTAAATAATACTTGTAAATTATACCCTGTTCTCTTAACTGACGTTCTTTCAATTATTATAGTAAATTAACTTAATCTTTCCTTTAAGGTAGTTATTATATTAATGGTTATTTAAAATAGTATGTTAGTATGAATTTGAACCTATCAATTCGTTAATATTATTTATATTACTTTAATTTATTAATTACTTTACTTAATTTTAATTATTATTATTATTATTATTTATATTATTATAATAATATCTATATTTAAATAATTAAATTTATAATAATTAGACAATAATATAATTATAAATTCTTAATTTAATTTATTATATACTATAATATTAATTACTTAATTATAATATAAATAATAATTATAATTTAATAATAATTGTAAATATTAATATTTTATATTATAATATATATAATTCTATTAATATATTATTATATATTTTATTAAATTTATTATTTATTTATTATTATTAATTTTAATAATTTAATTATATATTTATATATTTATTATATTAATATTTTCTGATTTTAATTATTAAATAAAATACTATAATTTTAATAATTAAAATATAATAATATATAAATATTATTTTCTTATAAATAATGTTCATTTTCCGTAAATATAAATCTGCCAGTATTAATATAATTAATTTCAAAATTTTAATATAATGAATTATTATATTTTTATATTTTCAGATTTTTTATTTGAATTTAATTTCTTTTACAAGATTAATTTTATTTATCACCTAATTAATGATAAATTAGATGTTGCCTTATGTAAATTAACTAACCTGACGGAAAATTCACTTTAAATCCATCAAATGTTATCAATTTGTATTTAAATAATTTTCTTTTATAATATATTTTCATAATATAAATAAAATTACGTTCTAAAGCAAAAAAATACTTCTTATTACAATTAGAGTGGTGAAACTAATTTCTTACACTTAATACTAAGATAATAAATGACTTAAATACACCTTGGACACCAATAATGTAATTTAATTACAACGATATTTTATTTCATGTTTTATTCATCTAATGGAGGGAACTTTTGGTGAAAAAAATACTTTTTTTAATTTAATATTTTTTAATAATGTTTTTATATTCTTTTACGATATAAAATTTTTAACAGATAGCCGTAATCACTTAAGTATTATTTTATCATATTTATCTAATTTAATTTAAATATATCAGTTTATATGTGATTCTATGAGTGAATTACATATTATTGCTATTAGTTTATTGATATTTATTTATTAATTTATAATTATTTAATGATTGTAATTAATAAAAAGTTCTATAATATTATGTAATTTAATTTTTTAATTTTTTTTAATTTTTTTTTTAAATTAATTTATAACTAAAAAGTGATTTTACTCCAAGTACCACCTATATTATCAATTATTAAATTATTTATTGGGTAAAATTATCGTATTAATACTAATTAAATATAATTGTGATCATATTAATTAGGGTCGAAGTGTGTGTGATATGTGTAATTAGTCTCATTATCGGATCCTTATCCTGGTAAATTTTTTAATTTATATTAAATGTCGTCTATCGTGTGTGTGATCTTGATCATTAATTTAACTGTGGTATGTATTTTCTTTATCATTAATTGGATGTTGAATACTTTTGAATAGTGTTTTCTCTTACTCTACTGATCAGTTGACACTCATAATATTTATTTGAAGCGCCCTTTATTATTTTTTATAATGTAAAGGAATTAAATATTACATTTTCATTTTTTATTTGACTTTGATTTACTACGATAGATATGTTAGATTGTGATTAAGTATGATAGGGTAAATAAATATAAATATTCTCAATTTTATTATTTTTTATTTTTTTTGTTATTTTTGATATTAGTATAATAAATAATTATTTTATATATCAATTAATATATAATTAAATATGTATTTTTTTATTTGTTATTATTTTTATTTTGCTAGTTGTATAGTAGGGTCATTAATAAAAAGTTAATATAATAAAGTATAAAATAAGCAAAGATGTATTTGGTTTAATTATTTATTTTCTATCTTATTTTTATCTCAATCTTATTACTATATATATTTCTATAATCTGACTGTATTTTGCTCTTTTATAAATTATATTAAATTGTATTTTATATATATATATTTATATCTTTTATTTATTAATTAAATTATTATTAAATTATTTTTTTTCTATTATTATTCAATTTTATCATAAACTTTATGTTATTTTTTATTATTAGTATATTTATGAAGTATTTATTTATTTTTTATTTTATTTTTATTTTTATTATCTTTTATTTTTTGCTTGTTTCTTTTTATTTTATTATTTTTGATATATATTCTTAATCTATATACTATTATTATTATTATTGGATTATTACTAATATTCTTATAATATTTATAATTAAATAAATAATTATTTTTATTTAATTAATTTAAAAAAATATATTAATTTAATTAAAATTGCGATTGATTAATGAAATATATTGATAATTAATTATATATATACAATTTATTTTGATTGTGTCATAGTTCCTATTTTATATTTATTTATATTTGTATTTTTATTTTTTTTAATTATAAATAGTTTGTCAATTAATTTATTTAATATGATTGTCACTTTAGCCTTAAAGTGAGTGGACGCTACCGTTATTATAAATATGTTTATAAAATATGCATCTTTCTATAAAATTTTACATATTGATTAATATGTAAATATATCACTATATTTATTTAATACAAATATTAAATAAGTCAAATTATAATTATAATATTAATTATATATTATATATATATATTAAAAAGTTAATTAAGGTCAACATTGGGTTGGGGAAACTCTATGACACCCCCGTAGATTTTTTATAAATGAATAAGATCACTAAATATACAATTTGACGTATATCCATCACACATAACAAATTATAAAGGAGGATTTTTCTAACATAAGGAAATAAATATATGGATTAAGAGGAGACGTATTTATTGAGGTGATGAAGTATGGGTTTAATGAAGAGAACAGAATGAAAAGTGATCTGTGTCAATGCTCGGCATCAAGGATGCCTTATTGAGATGGAAATAAGGATGTTGGGTTATAGTCGAATGGCCTGCGGGAGTGCGAAGTTGTTGTTAAGGAAGAAACTCGCGTCCATGTGAGGGAGCGAATTAATAAGTAGTGAATTTAAGTCAGTAAAGGGAAATGGAAGAGAAGAAGAATAATTTGGATAATGGTCGAAGTTAACAGATTGATCTAAGGACAGAGGTAAAACAAGCCCAATCAAAAACGAGCAGATGTATAGAAGAAGAGGGGTTTAATGGATGTATTGAGACGTAAAGAGGCAATGGCGAAATGAACATATCATTTTGGAGAGTCTCGTTTACGATGTGGCTGGTATTAAAAAAGTCGTCGTACACAGAGCCCTCTTGTTTGTGTTTGTCTATTTGCGGACAGGCGACAATTACGTTATGTCTCTTATAAGATATAATTACATGGTGCCGCCCAGGTAGGTGGGTTTCCTTTGAATTATTGGCGCCATTTCTTTTAATCTTTATTAGCGTGAGATTTTTATCAACATTAAGTGGTAACTGGCACCCCAACCTCTACTAAGTCCTTAGGGCGGTAAGCAATAACATATTATAGAAGCCCATACCCTAAGATATCAAGGTGGTTTGTAATGGATATGATAAATAATAATATATATAAGATTTAGTTTATTTATAAATATTTAAGTAGAAACTTATTTTCATGTGTATATATATTAATATTTAATTAATATATACATTTAATAACTAACTAAAAAAAAACTATTAATCTTACATTAAAACTCTTAGTAACCTTAATTTAGAGGTCTATCTCTGAATGTGAAATTTTTACTCAATTTACATATGTATTTTATAAATTCTTAGATAGATGTAGGAACTAGTTATAGGTTGGACAATCCCTTAACTTTAAAGTCACTTGTAATGCCTTGCAAGTGATTAAAACTTTTAATAACTTCTGCAGTACTAAATTCTTAGTCTGATAACGAGATCAGTAATCAATTTTCGTTTATTCACTAATCTTATTCTTCATTATTATAATATTTATTATAGAATAATAAAAATATATACAGATTATAAATATAGATTTTATCAATATAAAATAATACGTTTAAAGTAATTATAATAATATATAATATATAATAAAGTATGTGAGGACACTGCTGTACATTCTATATTAATTTAATATTGGTTAATTAAGCATAATATTATTACCTATTAAAATATAATAATAAATATTAATAATTAAATAAATAATCATCTAAGTCGGCCGCAAGTAGTGAATTTTGAGAATACGAACCGGTCTGCCATGTGATATTGCACTAGGCCTGCCTGTGGTAAATCTTAATCCAATGTATTCTTTAAAGTTTAAGTTTTAATTACTAAATAAATAATACCCTATACTTTAAACTTATTAATATATTTCTCTCATATATATTTTGTAAATATGTATATTATATATTTATATATATTTTACTAATTATATATTATATTATATATATCATATGAACTTTTAATGTATTCCACATAATTATTGGTATTTATAGTAGTTCATAGATCTATAAGAAATACCTTTATTATCCAAGTTATAAGATATGGGTTCCTATACCTGAATAAATGCATTGTTAATAAGGTTACATGATGATTAGGTAAAAAGACTGGATGTATTATTATAAATAATATCTATTTATCATTTCTTTGTTATATGTTAGTTATCCTGGTTTTTGTTATTTAATGTGTAGGTTGTTCCAATTTTCTTACATAATTATATATTTTATGATTAGATTAAAGATTACAATTATATATTATGAGAGAGGTTTGGCCCAGTTTTAGCTACTTTTACCAATTAGGCTGAAAGATATATTATATCCAAAAAACCCGAATTATCAGAAAAAAAATATATCGATTTCAATTTTGACTATTTTTTCAGCAAATATTTCTTTGATATTAATATACTTTGAACCAGCTATTCACCTGAATATATTTTAGTAATTCTCCTTCTCATTAAATTTTAGTTTAAGTACAGTAATGTATTGTTTACTCTGCTTATGCTTCCCTAACTCGAATTTTTCAAGAAACTTTTATCCTATAAGGGGTTTTAAAAATATTCTGCTTAATATAATTGGGTTACACTATAACTTAAGTAGGGTTTTCAAGTTAATATGGATGAAATTAATAAGTTTAGAATAATCACAACATAAATTATAGTAAATAATTCTCAATAATTCTATATAATAATATTATAATCAATATATAATTAAATAAGCTCCTGAAGATATATTTAAATAATATTATGATTACTATAAATATATCTATAATATATTATTACTATTTCTAAAGATATATATAAATATAAATAAATATTATTACTATATAATTATATTATATTTATGTAATATAATAAGATATTTAAATATATATAATAATATACTTATATAATATTATATTAATATACATAAATATATAATATAATTAGTTATATATATATATTTAATAATTATATAATATATATATCTATCATTAATATTAATAAATATTATTATATTATAATATATATTATAATATATATATAAATTTTAATATATATTATATTTCATATTTAATCTTATATAATATATATATAGGCCAGCCTCTCAAGAAGAGCCACAAATCCATATACTCAAAAAAACGATCAAAACAGCTAGAACGGATAAAATCAGGTCTAATACATTGTCTTAGGTCATAATCAATAATTTACCTTGGTGACAAATAAATTTAAATATCTGAGAAAAACTTTGTAAAATAAAAAAAAAAAAATAAAAAATAATAATTTCAATAATTATCTTCTTGTATATACACTACTATATACAATTACATGTTTTCGTGAAATGAAATTACGATAATTTTGTTTACCTATGCCTGTCGTGGAAAACTTGGCCTTGGAAACTGAAGTTGTGTAATGGAGATGTTATGAGGTTCAGGCAATTAGTGTAAATTATAAAAAAAGGTAATGAAGAGAAACATTGTGAACCGATATAAAACCTTGCGCTAATTTTTTTTTTTGGCGGGTCTTCTTTTCGGTTGCCAGTTATCTATCAATGTAGAAGTCTATCTGGAGACAATAATTCCGGTCTCGGGCTGGGACATAGTTACACGGTAGTGCCTGACTGTGTTATTATAAATCATGAAGTATGTAGAATTATATAATTGCGTTACTTTACTACATCTTTGGAATTTGGACACCTTCATCCAACTTTTCATCGGGTTTTTGGTCTATCAATGAAGATCGGCCACGGGGAAACACAGGGCGTTGGTTTAACAAGATGATATTTTCTTTTCATCTATTACCCCGTAGTGATGAAGGGGCGGTAAGGAACCCTCCGCTGAACACCTCTAATGAATATTCTGGGCAAATTGCAATCATTGGATGTATTTCTATCCGGATGGAAAGACCACGTCCACTGAATGTAATGTAAAGTCACTTCTTTTAATTATATCTTTAAATTTTGACAATATTTGATTTGAGAAGGGAATTAGGTCCTACCCGCGGTATGTTTCCATCTGATACTTCAACGAGAAGACGTCCTCGTTACAATCCTGTCCTCATCAGTGCTGGGAAATTCGGAGACAATTATTATACCCTATTAAGAGTGATATCTATTTCATTTTCTTGGTATTCATAATTTTAAGAGTTATAAAAATAGAAAAAGCAAAAACTTTAACTACAAGAGATCATATTTAGATAAATTTATACGAGAGAGATAACCAGTTATAGTTATAAGTACATCAGTTTAAATTTATAGGCCTATATCTAAATCAAGTGATAATTAACTTTATTTAATTTATAAACATAATATGTAATAATTTTTTTATTATTATTTAACTATTTGTTACATTGTTTTTTGTGTCAATTATTCTTAAATTTCTTGCTTCTTTAACCTTTATTTCCCCTGGGCGCAATAGAAACATTGTAGAACGTTGAAATTCCAACTTTTTCTAGCTGTTACGGCTTTCATTTGTTATGAATTATATGATGATATCAATTTGTGTCTTGTGTTATTTGTGTTTATTTGTTATTTTTTTTTTTTTTTTATTTGCATTTTCTTTATAATAATATAATAATACGTCCTAACTTAAAATTGCTATTAATAACCTCAAGCATCTCCACCATATGTTCTCCTCTTCCTAGGTAGCTATGTGTGTAGTGTTTTTAGTAAGATAGATGGATTGATGGACTCTCTTCTAGAGGTCTGCTGACATACTATTAATATTATAATATATATTTTATATATAATTTATTTAATAGTTATATATATATATTAATATAATAATTATAATATATATATATTAATATTTATTTTATAGTATATATTATCAATAAATATAATATATTATTAATAATAAATTTATAATATTATTAATTATAGTTAATTATTAATAATATATTAATTAATATATATATAATTAATATTTAATTATAATAATATATTATTTTAAATATATATATTTATATATATATATATGTTTAATATTATATAATATAAATTATATGGAACTTATGCTTTGAACAAAGTAAGAGTTATATTTATTAACATGCATATGTCTTTATCTCCAATCTCGACAGAATATATTTTTATAACCTATACTTTGTGCAACCTCTATATAACATGCTATAGTATTGAAGAAGGGAGTCTCATGCAAATGGAACATCCAACAACAATTTGTAGTCAAAGTTTTCAAAATGTTAGTAATAACAGGGCTGAAATGTGACAATGTGGCTTATATTTATTATATCTTATTAATCTGAAGAAAAAATTTCAATTACAAAATATGACCGTATAATGTGAGTGGGTTTGGTTAATTTTTGATTTTTATTTTTTAGACGGGCTCGATCCGACGTAATGTGGACAAGAATAGGGTCGGGATCAAGATAAAGTTCAACTCTATTCCTCAGATCGTCCACCCGCTTTATGAGGTATAACGAGAGACCCTGAACTCTTTATTAAATATCTTTTGCGAATTTATCTTAAAGTAAAGGTAACTCCTTTTCATTAAAAAAAAAAAAAATAAATCTTAATTAGGCAACCTTTAGACTCTTAATAACTATTGCCTGTGAAATGTAGTAAAATCGGGATATAAAAAAATAAATCTGGAAATTATAACATCTAATAATTCGTTCAATACTTAATGATCTGAAGTAATTTTTAGTTTCCTAACCTTTTCAAGTAATTTCAAAAGTTTGCCCAATATATACTTATAATTAATCTATTAAAATATCATATATATCATATATTATATATTACAATACGTATATTATATCATATATAATAATATATATATATTAAATATATATTACTATATACTATTAATATATCATAAATTATATAATATATAATATATTATAAATATTAATTAATGATTAAATATATACTATATAATATATAATATTATATATATATAATAATATTAATAATATTATTAAATATATATTAAATATATATTATATTAATATTTATATATATATATCTAATTATCTATATTATACGTTTCTTAATTAGTTATTCTTTACTCAGCTGCAATTAAGCTGCTTCATGATAGATAATATTAATATGAATAGTACTTATAATATTATATTATAATATAATATCATAATTAGATGTATAATTAATTATATTATAATAATATAAATATTAGTACATGTAATTAAATAATTTAATGAAATGTTATTGATCACGTTGTTAATAATTTTTCTAATTACCAAAATTATATATACGATTAGTATATTCATTATTAATATCGAGGGTAAACTTTTATTTTTCTTTTTATTATTTATAGGGTGTATAATAATATAGTTAGAAATTATCTTTTGATAATTTGTATATAATATATATATTTATAAGAATTTAAAGTCTTTTTCAGACTATGAGTTATTAAGAGTATAGTAGAAGAGATAGTAAATTGTAAAGAATATTATAGGAGAGAGAAGAGAGAGAGATAGTAAATAGAGATATTTTGACAAATGTGGTGTAGAAAGATGACTACTAGAGAGAAGAGATGAGTATAATGGATGTAAAGAGATGAGAACGAGTAGGATCAGAGAGAGAATCATAAGAGGAGACCGTTAAGAAAAGAGTAAATTATTGAGTAATATAAAGTAATCAACGTTCTATTAAAATAATGCATTATTAAAGCGCATAGATATTTCGTGATATTGAGATAGAGAGTGAGTGAGTGAGAGAGTAGAGAGCATCCTGATAGAAGATGATACGATACTTGAACCGAGAGAGTGATAAGTTAAGATAGACTCTGATAGATGAAATTATTTAGTTGTTTATTAAGAACAGAGAGATGATTACATGAGAGATAGAAGATAGAGCGAAGAGAACTATTATTGTAAGAGTGATGAAGATATAGACGAAGTTGATGAGAGATGAGAAGAGATGTAGCAGAGAAGAGTAGAATTTTGGATGAGAGAAAGAGAAGTGAATGACGAAAGGATATTCCAATGCAAACACATTTTTACGCTAATTGTCAAGAATCACCCATGATATCGAAATACGATGTCTCAATTAACGATCTGCTCAACGAAATGTGACATATTAAGAAGAGTATATATTTTATTTGAGTGGAGAATTTATAAAATTTATAAATATTTAAATTTTTTATTTTAAGTATTTTTAGATATATTACTAGCGTCAGATTAATGAGTTATAATTTGGTATTACGTATAATATTTCATTAAGATAAATAATCTTAAACTAAATACAATTAATTAGTATTTAGAAAACATTAGAAAATAAATAATAATAACGACGATTATCATCACAATAATAGATTTTTAAAACAACAGCATCAATATTGGATGTTGAAGAATGGTTTTATGTACATAAATCTAATCCAACCTTGGTATATTATGTCTTTAGGAGGCTCATCGTGTCAAATGGACATGTGTATATAGGCAGTATGCGCATTTAATTCATTAATTACTAAACTAATATAGTTCCTTTTAGTTATATATATATCTTTTAAATAATAAAAGTTATAAATGGTGTTATTTTGTTAATAGCTATCATACAATTTATAATAATTTTATTTAATTTAAATTAAATTTTAATTCATATTTATTATTTTAAATTTATTAAAATTTGTTATAATATAATATATTAATTAACAATATTTATTATTTGTAAATATATAAATTAATTTTATTATATAACTTATCATTCAATGTTTTAATAGTGTGTTATTATATTGTTATTTATGCACTCATTATTTTTTAATAAGTTTTAAATATATAAAATTCTAATTTTTTCATTGAAAATTATAATATTAGGAGTATGGGTGAGTCCTTGCTATAATATTGAGGTTGCAAATATTAATATCAAATAACAAACAAAAAACATAAATATATATAATATATATACTATTAATAATTATATAAATATTAATTATAATATATATAATATATACTTACCTATACTATTAATCAGCTTGCTGTTTTCCCAGGTAAGCACGATACTGCAGGCCCGTAGCAGGTAGCAATCACAGGCGCATATGCGATCTCAATTTTCCAGTTGTCGCCCGATATAATTAATTGTCAGCACTTTCCTACGTCAAGTAAACGTCATCAAGTCAGGCGCTTACCTTTAATACTAATAACCACTAATACCTACTACTATACTTAATATATACCCTATACGTATGTTAAATCCTCATTTATTTAATTGCGGACATTAATGTTTATAAACTTAAGGGCGTGTGCATTGCGGTATATGAGGCATTTACTTTAGTTAACAAACAAAATTTACTTTACAATAAAAATGGATGCAGAACATGAGACTTGCAAAAATATGTTTTATTAAATTATATTTTAGTTTAATTAACTTTATATTAAGGAATACTTAATATAAATAATATACTCGGTATCAATTTCATATAAAATTAGTTACTAACATATAAGTACCTACACGTAAAGTATTAGCCTTTATCACAATATGTTCATGATTCCTCTGAAATTCCGACACGCGCGCATTATCGTGCGTTTACACTGTACTTAAATTTCTTAATGTAATCTTCTGATTGGTATTAATCGTAATCTTTCTTATCATAAATAATCGATATTAGCGTTTACGCCGTGAAGTCGATTTTTTTGCCACATTGGATATGCATCTACGGGACATTCTGAAAAATCGTCAAGATATCTTATATAAGACATTTTAAAGAATAATTAAGACATTAAAAATATAAGAGACAAGTAATGAAAGCACCATTGAGGCCCGTCAGAGACTATATCGTCCAGTAAATCAACTAAAGCAAATACATGCTCAATGAAATCCAAAAAAAGCCACCCTTAATGGCTTGTCAAAATTACTGTATAAACTAAACATTCCACCATATTGGCTTTAATTTCAAAAATAATTATATATTAAATATATTATATATATATTAATATACTATATTATATTAATTTTTATATATATATATATTTAATATTAAAATATATATAAATTATAATATATACTTATATATATCTATTATATGTATACTTAATAAATGATTATAATATATTGATAATGTACATACATTACACATAGTATTTATATTTACTATCGTATTA
>JABUQX010057010.1:22500-24835 GCA_015478945.1 Trachelipus rathkii | reverse complement strand
CTCGCATATCGTCCACTCTCCACTGACACCCTACAGCAATATCTAGCACCTCTTCACTCATACCCCCTAAACTCCTATGGACATATATCTCCCTTAACTGCGACAGTCCTCTCGACTTACAACCCCATATCGGTACTTTTCTTTATACGTGCGATCCACACTCATAATTGTTATTAATCGTATGCTATATCGGACTCACAATTCGATAGTCTCACTCTCCATGTCTCAAAAGACCCTCAATTAACCATCGGCCGCTCTTTGGTACTGGTCTTATTTAAGACTCCGAACCTATCCGAATGAACATTTAAATCTCCTTCCTCGTTATTTCCCTTACATGTTTTCGCTAAGTAATACATATAATTCTACTTAAGTCAATCAACAAAATGTCTGGACATCCTTGTTATAAGAGGGAATTTATTTTAAAAAGTTATTATTTTCTCAGAATTATTATTTAAATTCATCAGGGTTATGGTTATATCAATAATTTTTTAATGTTATTGATAATACTTCAGTAGGCTATTAAGGAATAATTACTTACTGGGTTAAATTAAATTACAGAAGATTAAAAGGGATTTAAACACAATTAGTAATCTGCAATGCTAATATGGTACCTTAAACTGGTAATAGTTTTTATTAATAAATTAAACAGGCAAAGATATGCCATTGCCATTTATCAAACTGAAATTTGAGTATATTTGGAATAAGCACCATACAAAATACTTTAAAGTAAAGAATACTCATTTATAAAATATTAAAATTAGTTACATTGCATTATAGAGAGAATAGTTTAAACTTGGAAGTCAAACAATCATAGTTATAAATATTAATAGTTATATATATATATATATATATATTATATATATATATATATATATATATATATATTATAATATATATATATATATAATATATATATTATATATATATTAATATATATATAATAATATATTAATATATAATATATATGTTAATATATATATATAATATATATATAATATATATATATAATATATTATATAATATAATATATATATATTATAATATATATACATATATTATTATTATATATATATCATATATATTATATATATATATATGTTAAATAAATAAATTTGCTACCTCTAAAAATTAATCTCTCTTGCTCAGATTTTTAAATCTTTTTGTAACTTCTATAAGATGAAATAGTCAACTTCAAAACATCAAAAAAGTTATGAAGCAAGTCTGACTAACAGTGTCAAACTTTCAGACAGAAACAAATGTGACTCCAAAGAATCTGACCCACACACACACTTTGACTCTTATTTCAAATACTGGAAATAAAAAAAATAACTTCTTTCCAAAAGCTTGGATTTTATGTAATTTTCTGAAAATCATAATATCATTGTTAAATTTTTAGCATATTAATATGGCAATGATTTTGAGATACTTTAATTTTGTTAGTAAATTTTTTTAAAGTTAAGGTACCAGAATTATATATTTATAATAAATTATATGGGCCTAGACCAGGGTTGGCCAACACACTTGGTGCAGTGCAGTGTGACATACAGATTCAGTGACTCAGTGTTGTGCTCATTGAAATATAGAGGTGCAGTGCAAAAATATGGTATTTGGTGGAGTGGGTGATTGTTTAGATAAAGGGCCTCACCTCCGATTTTCAATTTTTTTTGCACAGTACACTGTAAATATATTAAAATTAAAGATAAACTTAGAATTAAAACTGTAAAACACCTATAACCAGATTTATTGAGATAGCAACTTTCCCATTTTTGGTAGGTTATATTAAATGTAAAAATTTTGCTGTTTTTCTTAAAAAAATCAGATTTTAGCTATTTTGCCTAACCTAACCTTACACAATCTAACCTAACACAACTTAATTTGTTTTCAGGTGAAAATTCTAACATCAATAGACTAAAAAGTGACATCCCTATGTGCACTTGAGCGCCATAACCTACTTATCCCTGTGGTAACTTTAGGTTAGGTTAGGTCAGGGTTGGCACGATTGGGGACAACTGGGTTGTCCCTAATGGGTTTTTTCAATAAACCCCACCTTGAACAAAACCATCAAAAAAAAACCCACATTCTTGGTTTTTAAAAAAGGTAAAATGAAGATAAAATTCAACTGAGACTTGGTAGAAGGCTTAATTTAATTGAAAGATAGTAATTATCTTATGTTTAATTTCCTTTAGTTTTTATATAACTTTTCTTAATCTAGTTTACTAACGATTAAAATTGCTAGCTCTTGTTATTGTTATTAATTAGCAGCAGTAATATTTGCCTCACTCCAGAACAAAAGGTGGCACGGTCGCAAAATAGCCCTAAGCTGAAGCTCCGTTGC